>JAZKLR010000901.1:0-28765 GCA_037103525.1 Ganaspis brasiliensis
CCTAGGATGCTAAAATTTGGTACACATATGTAGATTTACGTGTAGATTACAGAAAAATTACAAAGACCTATCGTAAAGACTGTCTTCATAGTGTTTACTAGCCAAAAAGTACGATTTTTTTAAAAAAATTCGAAAAAATGACCATGTCCCCCCCCCCTAATCTTCCAAACTATTTAACCTAGGATGCTAAAATTTGGTACACATATGTAGATTTACGTGTAGATTACAGGAAAATTACAAAGAACTTTCGTAAAGACTGTCTTCATAGTGTTTACTGGCCAAAAAGTACGATTTTTTGAAAAAAATTCGAAAAAATGACCATGTCCCCCCCCCCTAATCTTATAAACTATTTGACTTAGGATGCTGAAATTTGGTACACATATGTAGATTTACGTGTAGATTACAGGAAAATTACAAAGAACTTTCGTAAAGACTGTCTTCATAGTGTTTACTGGCCAAAAAGTACGATTTTTTGAAAAAAGTTCGAAAAAATGACCATGTCCCCCCCCCCTAATTTTATAAACTATTTGACCTAGGATGCTGAAATTTGGTACACATATGTAGATTTACGTGTAGATTACAGGAAAATTACAGAGAACTTTCGTAAAGACTGTCTTCATAGTGTTTACTAGCCAAAAACTATGATTTTTTGAAAAAAATTCAAAAAAAGACTATGTCCCCCACCCCCCTAATCTTCCAAACTATTTGACTTAGGATGCTGAAATTTGGTACACATATGTAGATTTACGTGTAGATTACAGGAAAATTATAGAGAACTTTCGTAAAGACTGTCTTTATAGTGTTTACTAGCCAAAAAGTACGATTTTTTGAAAAAAATTCGAAAAAATGACCATGCCCCCCCCCCTAATCTTCCAAACTATTTAACCTAGGATGCTAAAACTTGGTACACATATGTAGTTTTACGTGTAGATTACAGGAAAATTATAGAGAACTTTCGTAAAGACTGTCTTCATAGTGTTTACTAGCCAAAAAGTACGATTTTTTGAAAAAAATTCGAAAAAATGACCATGTCCCCCCTAATCTTCCCCCCCCCCTAATCTTCCAAACTATTTAACCTAGGATGCTAAAATTTGGTACACATATGTAGATTCACGTGTAGATTACAGGAAAATTATAGAGAACTTTCGTAAAGACTGTCTTCATAGTGTTTACTAGCCAAAAAGTACGATTTTTTGAAAAAATTCGAAAAAATGACCATGTCCCCCCCCCCCCTAATCTTCCAAACTATTTGACCTAGGATGCTAAAATTTGGTACACATATGTAGATTTACGTGTAGATTACAGAAAAATTACAAAGACCTATCGTAAAGACTGTCTTCATAGTGTTTACTGGCCAAAAAGTACGATTTTTTGAAAAAAATTCGAAAAAATTACCATGGCCCCCCCCCCCTAATCTTCCAAACTATTTAACCTAGGATGCTAAAATTTGGTACACATATGTAGATTTACGTGTAGATTACAGGAAAATTACAAAGAACTTTCGTAAAGACTGTCTTCATAGTGTTTACTGGCCAAAAAGTACGATTTTTTGAAAAAAATTCGAAAAAATGACCATGTCCCCCCCCCTAATCTTATAAACTATTTGACTTAGGATGCTGAAATTTGGTACACATATGTAGATTTACGTGTAGATTACAGGAAAATTACAAAGAACTTTCGTAAAGACTGTCTTCATAGTGTTTACTGGCCAAAAAGTACGATTTTTTGAAAAAAGTTCGAAAAAATGACCATGTCCCCCCCCCCTAATTTTATAAACTATTTGACCTAGGATGCTGAAATTTGGTACACATATTTAGGGTTCCGTACCGTAAAACGGAACCCTATTGAAATCACTATGTGTGTCCGTTTTCGCACCCCCTCTAACTTCTAAACTATATGAGCTTAACTCTTCTAATTTGGTCCAAATATGTAATTTCACCTTGGATTTACGAAAATGATATTAAAAATGCGATTCGAGCTCATGAACATGCCGAAATCCAGGAAAAACCACTTTTTTTGCCCTAAAATTCAAAAAAATGACTATGTCCCCCACTCCTAATCTTCCAAACTATTTGACCTAGGATGCTGAAATTTGGTACACATATGTAGATTTACGTGTAGATTACAGGAAAATTACAGAGAACTTTCGTAAAGACTGTCTTCATAGTGTTTACTAGCCAAAAACTATGATTTTTTGAAAAAAATTCAAAAAAAGACTATGTCCCCCACCCCCCTAATCTTCCAAACTATTTGACTTAAGATGCTAAAATTTGGTACACATATGTAGATTTACGTGTAGATTACAGGAAAATTATAGAGAACTTTCGTAAAGACTGTCTTCATAGTGTTTACTAGCCAAAAAGTATGATTTTTTGAAAAAAATTCAAAAAAAGACCATGTCTCCCCCCCTAATCTTCCAAACTATTTGACTTAGGATGCTGAAATTTGGTACACATATGTAGATTTACGTGTAGATTACAGGAAAATTATAGAGAACTTTCGTAAAGACTGTCTTTATAGTGTTTACTAGCCAAAAAGTACGATTTTTTGAAAAAAATTCGAAAAAATGACCATGCCCCCCCCCCCTAATCTTCCAAACTATTTAACCTAGGATGCTAAAATTTAGTACACATATGTAGATTTACGTGTAGATTACAGGAAAATTATAGAGAACTTTCGTAAAGACTGTCTTCATAGTGTTTACTAGCCAAAAAGTATGATTTTTTGAAAAAAATTCAAAAAAAGACTATGTCCCCCACCCCCCTAATCTTCCAAACTATTTGACTTAGGATGCTGAAATTTGGTACACATATGTAGATTTACGTGTAGATTACAGGAAAATTATAGAGAACTTTCGTAAAGACTGTCTTCATATTGTTTACTAGCCAAAAAGTATGATTTTTTGAAAAAAATTCAAAAAAAGACCATGCCCCCCCCCCCTAATCTTCCAAACTATTTAACCTAGGATGCTAAAATTTGGTACACATATGTAGATTTACGTGTAGATTACAGGAAAATTATAGAGAACTTTCGTAAAGACTGTCTTCATAGTGTTTACTAGCCAAAAAGTATGATTTTTTGAAAAAAATTCAAAAAAAGACCATGTCTCCCCCCCTAATCTTCCAAACTATTTGACTTAGGATGCTGGAATTTGGTACACATATGTAGATTTACGTGTAGATTACAGGAAAATTATAGAGAACTTTCGTAAAGACTGTCTTTATAGTGTTTACTAGCCAAAAAGTACGATTTTTTGAAAAAAATTCGAAAAAATGACCATGCCCCCCCCCCCTAATCTTCCAAACTATTTAACCTAGGATGCTCAAACTTGGTACACATATGTAGATTTACGTGTAGATTACAGGAAAATTATAGAGAACTTTCGTAAAGACTGTCTTCATAGTGTTTACTAGCCAAAAAGTACGATTTTTTGAAAAAAATTCGAAAAAATGACCATGTCCCCCCCCCTAATCTTCCAAACTATTTGACCTAGGATGCTAAAATTTGGTACACATATGTAGATTTACGTGTAGATTACAGAAAAATTACAAAGACCTATCGTAAAGACTGTCTTCATAGTGTTTACTAGCCAAAAAGTACGATTTTTTTAAAAAAATTCGAAAAAATGACCATGTCCCCCCCCCCTAATCTTCCAAACTATTTAACCTAGGATGCTAAAATTTGGTACACATATGTAGATTTACGTGTAGATTACAGGAAAATTACAAAGAACTTTCGTAAAGACTGTCTTCATAGTGTTTACTGGCCAAAAAGTACGATTTTTTGAAAAAAATTCGAAAAAATGACCATGTCCCCCCCCCTAATCTTATAAACTATTTGACTTAGGATGCTGAAATTTGGTACACATATGTAGATTTACGTGTAGATTACAGGAAAATTATAGAGAACTTTCGTAAAGACTGTCTTCATAGTGTTTACTAGCCAAAAAGTATGATTTTTTGAAAAAAATTCAAAAAAAGACTATGTCCCCCACCCCCCTAATCTTCCAAACTATTTGACTTAGGATGCTGAAATTTGGTACACATATGTAGATTTACGTGTAGATTACAGGAAAATTATAGAGAACTTTCGTAAAGACTGTCTTTATAGTGTTTACTAGCCAAAAAGTACGATTTTTTGAAAAAAATTCGAAAAAATGACCATGCCCCCCCCCCCTAATCTTCCAAACTATTTAACCTAGGATGCTAAAATTTGGTACACATATGTAGATTTACGTGTAGATTACAGGAAAATTATAGAGAACTTTCGTAAAGACTGTCTTCATAGTGTTTACTAGCCAAAAAGTATGATTTTTTGAAAAAAATTCAAAAAAAGACTATGTCCCCCACCCCCCTAATCTTCCAAACTATTTGACTTAGGATGCTGAAATTTGGTACACATATGTAGATTTACGTGTAGATTACAGGAAAATTATAGAGAACTTTCGTAAAGACTGTCTTCATAGTGTTTACTAGCCAAAAAGTATGATTTTTTGAAAAAAATTCAAAAAAAGACCATGTCTCCCCCCCTAATCTTCCAAACTATTTGACTTAGGATGCTGAAATTTGGTACACATATGTAGATTTACGTGTAGATTACAGGAAAATTATAGAGAACTTTCGTAAAGACTGTCTTTATAGTGTTTACTAGCCAAAAAGTACGATTTTTTGAAAAAAATTCGAAAAAATGACCATGCCCCCCCCCCTAATCTTCCAAACTATTTAACCTAGGATGCTAAAACTTGGTACACATATGTAGTTTTACGTGTAGATTACAGGAAAATTATAGAGAACTTTCGTAAAGACTGTCTTCATAGTGTTTACTAGCCAAAAAGTACGATTTTTTGAAAAAAATTCGAAAAAATGACCATGTCCCCCCTAATCTTCCCCCCCCCCTAATCTTCCAAACTATTTAACCTAGGATGCTAAAATTTGGTACACATATGTAGATTTACGTGTAGATTACAGGAAAATTACAAAGAACTTTCGTAAAGACTGTCTTCATAGTGTTTACTGGCCAAAAAGTACGATTTTTTGAAAAAAATTCGAAAAAATGACCATGTCCCCCCCCCTAATCTTATAAACTATTTGACTTAGGATGCTGAAATTTGGTACACATATGTAGATTTACGTGTAGATTACAGGAAAATTATAGAGAACTTTCGTAAAGACTGTCTTCATAGTGTTTACTAGCCAAAAAGTATGATTTTTTGAAAAAAATTCAAAAAAAGACTATGTCCCCCACCCCCCTAATCTTCCAAACTATTTGACTTAGGATGCTAAAATTTGGTACACATATGTAGATTTACGTGTAGATTACAGGAAAATTATAGAGAACCTTCGTAAAGACTGTCTTTATAGTGTTTACTAGCCAAAAAGTACGATTTTTTGAAAAAAATTCGAAAAAATGACCATGCCCCCCCCCCTAATCTTCCAAACTATTTAACCTAGGATGCTAAAATTTGGTACACATATGTAGATTTACGTGTAGATTACAGGAAAATTATAGAGAACTTTCGTAAAGACTGTCTTCATAGTGTTTACTAGCCAAAAAGTATGATTTTTTGAAAAAAATTCAAAAAAAGACTATGTCCCCCACCCCCCTAATCTTCCAAACTATTTGACTTAGGATGCTGAAATTTGGTACACATATGTAGATTTACGTGTAGATTACAGGAAAATTATAGAGAACTTTCGTAAAGACTGTCTTCATAGTGTTTACTAGCCAAAAAGTATGATTTTTTGAAAAAAATTCAAAAAAAGACCATGTCTCCCCCCCTAATCTTCCAAACTATTTGACTTAGGATGCTGAAATTTGGTACACATATGTAGATTTACGTGTAGATTACAGGAAAATTATAGAGAACTTTCGTAAAGACTGTCTTTATAGTGTTTACTAGCCAAAAAGTACGATTTTTTGAAAAAAATTCGAAAAAATGACCATGCCCCCCCCCCCTAATCTTCCAAACTATTTAACCTAGGATGCTAAAATTTGATACACATATGTAGATTTACGTGTAGATTACAGGAAAATTATAGAGAACTTTCGTAAAGACTGTCTTCATAGTGTTTACTAGCCAAAAAGTATGATTTTTTGAAAAAAATTCAAAAAAAGACCATGTCTCCCCCCCTAATCTTCCAAACTATTTGACTTAGGATGCTGGAATTTGGTACACATATGTAGATTTACGTGTAGATTACAGGAAAATTATAGAGAACTTTCGTAAAGACTGTCTTTATAGTGTTTACTAGCCAAAAAGTACGATTTTTTGAAAAAAATTCGAAAAAATGACCATGCCCCCCCCCCTAATCTTCCAAACTATTTAACCTAGGATGCTAAAACTTGGTACACATATGTAGTTTTACGTGTAGATTACAGGAAAATTATAGAGAACTTTCGTAAAGACTGTCTTCATAGTGTTTACTAGCCAAAAAGTACGATTTTTTGAAAAAAATTCGAAAAAATGACCATGTCCCCCCCCCTAATCTTCCAAACTATTTGACCTAGGATGCTAAAATTTGGTACACATATGTAGATTTACGTGTAGATTACAGAAAAATTACAAAGACCTATCGTAAAGACTGTCTTCATAGTGTTTACTAGCCAAAAAGTACGATTTTTTTAAAAAAATTCGAAAAAATGACCATGTCCCCCCCCCCTAATCTTCCAAACTATTTAACCTAGGATGCTAAAATTTGGTACACATATGTAGATTTACGTGTAGATTACAGGAAAATTACAAAGAACTTTCGTAAAGACTGTCTTCATAGTGTTTACTGGCCAAAAAGTACGATTTTTTGAAAAAAATTCGAAAAAATGACCATGTCCCCCCCCCCTAATCTTATAAACTATTTGACTTAGGATGCTGAAATTTGGTACACATATGTAGATTTACGTGTAGATTACAGGAAAATTACAAAGAACTTTCGTAAAGACTGTCTTCATAGTGTTTACTGGCCAAAAAGTACGATTTTTTGAAAAAAGTTCGAAAAAATGACCATGTCCCCCCCCCCTAATTTTATAAACTATTTGACCTAGGATGCTGAAATTTGGTACACATATGTAGATTTACGTGTAGATTACAGGAAAATTACAGAGAACTTTCGTAAAGACTGTCTTCATAGTGTTTACTAGCCAAAAACTATGATTTTTTGAAAAAAATTCAAAAAAAGACTATGTCCCCCACCCCCCTAATCTTCCAAACTATTTGACTTAGGATGCTGAAATTTGGTACACATATGTAGATTTACGTGTAGATTACAGGAAAATTATAGAGAACTTTCGTAAAGACTGTCTTCATAGTGTTTACTAGCCAAAAAGTATGATTTTTTGAAAAAAATTCAAAAAAAGACCATGTCTCCCCCCCTAATCTTCCAAACTATTTGACTTAGGATGCTGAAATTTGGTACACATATGTAGATTTACGTGTAGATTACAGGAAAATTATAGAGAACTTTCGTAAAGACTGTCTTTATAGTGTTTACTAGCCAAAAAGTACGATTTTTTGAAAAAAATTCGAAAAAATGACCATGCCCCCCCCCCTAATCTTCCAAACTATTTAACCTAGGATGCTAAAATTTGGTACACATATGTAGATTTACGTGTAGATTACAGGAAAATTATAGAGAACTTTCGTAAAGACTGTCTTCATAGTGTTTACTAGCCAAAAAGTATGATTTTTTGAAAAAAATTCAAAAAAAGACCATGTCTCCCCCCCTAATCTTCCAAACTATTTGACTTAGGATGCTGGAATTTGGTACACATATGTAGATTTACGTGTAGATTACAGGAAAATTATAGAGAACTTTCGTAAAGACTGTCTTTATAGTGTTTACTAGCCAAAAAGTACGATTTTTTGAAAAAAATTCGAAAAAATGACCATGCCCCCCCCCCCTAATCTTCCAAACTATTTAACCTAGGATGCTAAAACTTGGTACACATATGTAGATTTACGTGTAGATTACAGGAAAATTATAGAGAACTTTCGTAAAGACTGTCTTTATAGTGTTTACTAGCCAAAAAGTACGATTTTTTGAAAAAAATTCGAAAAAATGACCATGCCCCCCCCCCCTAATCTTCCAAACTATTTAACCTAGGATGCTAAAATTTGGTACACATATGTAGATTTACGTGTAGATTACAGGAAAATTATAGAGAACTTTCGTAAAGACTGTCTTTATAGTGTTTACTAGCCAAAAAGTACGATTTTTTGAAAAAAATTCGAAAAAATGACCATGCCCCCCCCCCCTAATCTTCCAAACTATTTGACTTAGGATGCTGAAATTTGGTACACATATGTAGATTTACGTGTAGATTACAGGAAAATTATAGAGAACTTTCGTAAAGACTGTCTTTATAGTGTTTACTAGCCAAAAAGTACGATTTTTTGAAAAAAATTCGAAAAAATGACCATGCCCCCCCCCCCTAATCTTCCAAACTATTTAACCTAGGATGCTAAAACTTGGTACACATATGTAGTTTTACGTGTAGATTACAGGAAAATTATAGAGAACTTTCGTAAAGACTGTCTTCATAGTGTTTACTAGCCAAAAAGTACGATTTTTTGAAAAAAATTCGAAAAAATGACCATGTCCCCCCCCCTAATCTTCCAAACTATTTGACCTAGGATGCTAAAATTTGGTACACATATGTAGATTTACGTGTAGATTACAGAAAAATTACAAAGACCTATCGTAAAGACTGTCTTCATAGTGTTTACTAGCCAAAAAGTACGATTTTTTTAAAAAAATTCGAAAAAATGACCATGTCCCCCCCCCCTAATCTTCCAAACTATTTAACCTAGGATGCTAAAATTTGGTACACATATGTAGATTTACGTGTAGATTACAGGAAAATTACAAAGAACTTTCGTAAAGACTGTCTTCATAGTGTTTACTGGCCAAAAAGTACGATTTTTTGAAAAAAATTCGAAAAAATGACCATGTCCCCCCCCCCTAATCTTATAAACTATTTGACTTAGGATGCTGAAATTTGGTACACATATGTAGATTTACGTGTAGATTACAGGAAAATTACAAAGAACTTTCGTAAAGACTGTCTTCATAGTGTTTACTGGCCAAAAAGTACGATTTTTTGAAAAAAGTTCGAAAAAATGACCATGTCCCCCCCCCCTAATTTTATAAACTATTTGACCTAGGATGCTGAAATTTGGTACACATATGTAGATTTACGTGTAGATTACAGGAAAATTACAGAGAACTTTCGTAAAGACTGTCTTCATAGTGTTTACTAGCCAAAAACTATGATTTTTTGAAAAAAATTCAAAAAAAGACTATGTCCCCCACCCCCCTAATCTTCCAAACTATTTGACTTAGGATGCTGAAATTTGGTACACATATGTAGATTTACGTGTAGATTACAGGAAAATTATAGAGAACTTTCGTAAAGACTGTCTTCATAGTGTTTACTAGCCAAAAAGTATGATTTTTTGAAAAAAATTCAAAAAAAGACCATGTCTCCCCCCCTAATCTTCCAAACTATTTGACTTAGGATGCTGAAATTTGGTACACATATGTAGATTTACGTGTAGATTACAGGAAAATTATAGAGAACTTTCGTAAAGACTGTCTTTATAGTGTTTACTAGCCAAAAAGTACGATTTTTTGAAAAAAATTCGAAAAAATGACCATGCCCCCCCCCCTAATCTTCCAAACTATTTAACCTAGGATGCTAAAATTTGGTACACATATGTAGATTTACGTGTAGATTACAGGAAAATTATAGAGAACTTTCGTAAAGACTGTCTTCATAGTGTTTACTAGCCAAAAAGTATGATTTTTTGAAAAAAATTCAAAAAAAGACCATGTCTCCCCCCCTAATCTTCCAAACTATTTGACTTAGGATGCTGGAATTTGGTACACATATGTAGATTTACGTGTAGATTACAGGAAAATTATAGAGAACTTTCGTAAAGACTGTCTTTATAGTGTTTACTAGCCAAAAAGTACGATTTTTTGAAAAAAATTCGAAAAAATGACCATGCCCCCCCCCCCTAATCTTCCAAACTATTTAACCTAGGATGCTAAAACTTGGTACACATATGTAGATTTACGTGTAGATTACAGGAAAATTATAGAGAACTTTCGTAAAGACTGTCTTTATAGTGTTTACTAGCCAAAAAGTACGATTTTTTGAAAAAAATTCGAAAAAATGACCATGCCCCCCCCCCCTAATCTTCCAAACTATTTGACTTAGGATGCTGGAATTTGGTACACATATGTAGATTTACGTGTAGATTACAGGAAAATTATAGAGAACTTTCGTAAAGACTGTCTTTATAGTGTTTACTAGCCAAAAAGTACGATTTTTTGAAAAAAATTCGAAAAAATGACCATGCCCCCCCCCCCTAATCTTCCAAACTATTTGACTTAGGATGCTGAAATTTGGTACACATATGTAGATTTACGTGTAGATTACAGGAAAATTATAGAGAACTTTCGTAAAGACTGTCTTTATAGTGTTTACTAGCCAAAAAGTACGATTTTTTGAAAAAAATTCGAAAAAATGACCATGCCCCCCCCCCCCCTAATCTTCCAAACTATTTAACCTAGGATGCTAAAATTTGGTACACATATGTAGATTTACGTGTAGATTACAGGAAAATTATAGAGAACTTTCGTAAAGACTGTCTTCATAGTGTTTACTAGCCAAAAAGTATGATTTTTTGAAAAAAATTCAAAAAAAGACTATGTCCCCCACCCCCCTAATCTTCCAAACTATTTGACTTAGGATGCTGAAATTTGGTACACATATGTAGATTTACGTGTAGATTACAGGAAAATTATAGAGAACTTTCGTAAAGACTGTCTTCATAGTGTTTACTAGCCAAAAAGTATGATTTTTTGAAAAAAATTCAAAAAAAGACCATGTCTCCCCCCCTAATCTTCCAAACTATTTGACTTAGGATGCTGAAATTTGGTACACATATGTAGATTTACGTGTAGATTACAGGAAAATTATAGAGAACTTTCGTAAAGACTGTCTTTATAGTGTTTACTAGCCAAAAAGTACGATTTTTTGAAAAAAATTCGAAAAAATGACCATGCCCCCCCCCCTAATCTTCCAAACTATTTAACCTAGGATGCTAAAACTTGGTACACATATGTAGTTTTACGTGTAGATTACAGGAAAATTATAGAGAACTTTCGTAAAGACTGTCTTCATAGTGTTTACTAGCCAAAAAGTACGATTTTTTGAAAAAAATTCGAAAAAATGACCATGTCCCCCCTAATCTTCCCCCCCCCCTAATCTTCCAAACTATTTAACCTAGGATGCTAAAATTTGGTACACATATGTAGATTTACGTGTAGATTACAGGAAAATTACAAAGAACTTTCGTAAAGACTGTCTTCATAGTGTTTACTGGCCAAAAAGTACGATTTTTTGAAAAAAATTCGAAAAAATGACCATGTCCCCCCCCCTAATCTTATAAACTATTTGACTTAGGATGCTGAAATTTGGTACACATATGTAGATTTACGTGTAGATTACAGGAAAATTATAGAGAACTTTCGTAAAGACTGTCTTCATAGTGTTTACTAGCCAAAAAGTATGATTTTTTGAAAAAAATTCAAAAAAAGACTATGTCCCCCACCCCCCTAATCTTCCAAACTATTTGACTTAGGATGCTAAAATTTGGTACACATATGTAGATTTACGTGTAGATTACAGGAAAATTATAGAGAACCTTCGTAAAGACTGTCTTTATAGTGTTTACTAGCCAAAAAGTACGATTTTTTGAAAAAAATTCGAAAAAATGACCATGCCCCCCCCCCTAATCTTCCAAACTATTTAACCTAGGATGCTAAAATTTGGTACACATATGTAGATTTACGTGTAGATTACAGGAAAATTATAGAGAACTTTCGTAAAGACTGTCTTCATAGTGTTTACTAGCCAAAAAGTATGATTTTTTGAAAAAAATTCAAAAAAAGACTATGTCCCCCACCCCCCTAATCTTCCAAACTATTTGACTTAGGATGCTGAAATTTGGTACACATATGTAGATTTACGTGTAGATTACAGGAAAATTATAGAGAACTTTCGTAAAGACTGTCTTCATAGTGTTTACTAGCCAAAAAGTATGATTTTTTGAAAAAAATTCAAAAAAAGACCATGTCTCCCCCCCTAATCTTCCAAACTATTTGACTTAGGATGCTGAAATTTGGTACACATATGTAGATTTACGTGTAGATTACAGGAAAATTATAGAGAACTTTCGTAAAGACTGTCTTTATAGTGTTTACTAGCCAAAAAGTACGATTTTTTGAAAAAAATTCGAAAAAATGACCATGCCCCCCCCCCCTAATCTTCCAAACTATTTAACCTAGGATGCTAAAATTTGATACACATATGTAGATTTACGTGTAGATTACAGGAAAATTATAGAGAACTTTCGTAAAGACTGTCTTCATAGTGTTTACTAGCCAAAAAGTATGATTTTTTGAAAAAAATTCAAAAAAAGACCATGTCTCCCCCCCTAATCTTCCAAACTATTTGACTTAGGATGCTGGAATTTGGTACACATATGTAGATTTACGTGTAGATTACAGGAAAATTATAGAGAACTTTCGTAAAGACTGTCTTTATAGTGTTTACTAGCCAAAAAGTACGATTTTTTGAAAAAAATTCGAAAAAATGACCATGCCCCCCCCCCTAATCTTCCAAACTATTTAACCTAGGATGCTAAAACTTGGTACACATATGTAGTTTTACGTGTAGATTACAGGAAAATTATAGAGAACTTTCGTAAAGACTGTCTTCATAGTGTTTACTAGCCAAAAAGTACGATTTTTTGAAAAAAATTCGAAAAAATGACCATGTCCCCCCCCCTAATCTTCCAAACTATTTGACCTAGGATGCTAAAATTTGGTACACATATGTAGATTTACGTGTAGATTACAGAAAAATTACAAAGACCTATCGTAAAGACTGTCTTCATAGTGTTTACTAGCCAAAAAGTACGATTTTTTTAAAAAAATTCGAAAAAATGACCATGTCCCCCCCCCCCTAATCTTCCAAACTATTTAACCTAGGATGCTAAAATTTGGTACACATATGTAGATTTACGTGTAGATTACAGGAAAATTACAAAGAACTTTCGTAAAGACTGTCTTCATAGTGTTTACTGGCCAAAAAGTACGATTTTTTGAAAAAAATTCGAAAAAATGACCATGTCCCCCCCCCCTAATCTTATAAACTATTTGACTTAGGATGCTGAAATTTGGTACACATATGTAGATTTACGTGTAGATTACAGGAAAATTACAAAGAACTTTCGTAAAGACTGTCTTCATAGTGTTTACTGGCCAAAAAGTACGATTTTTTGAAAAAAGTTCGAAAAAATGACCATGTCCCCCCCCCCTAATTTTATAAACTATTTGACCTAGGATGCTGAAATTTGGTACACATATGTAGATTTACGTGTAGATTACAGGAAAATTACAGAGAACTTTCGTAAAGACTGTCTTCATAGTGTTTACTAGCCAAAAACTATGATTTTTTGAAAAAAATTCAAAAAAAGACTATGTCCCCCACCCCCCTAATCTTCCAAACTATTTGACTTAGGATGCTGAAATTTGGTACACATATGTAGATTTACGTGTAGATTACAGGAAAATTATAGAGAACTTTCGTAAAGACTGTCTTTATAGTGTTTACTAGCCAAAAAGTACGATTTTTTGAAAAAAATTCGAAAAAATGACCATGCCCCCCCCCCTAATCTTCCAAACTATTTAACCTAGGATGCTAAAACTTGGTACACATATGTAGTTTTACGTGTAGATTACAGGAAAATTATAGAGAACTTTCGTAAAGACTGTCTTCATAGTGTTTACTAGCCAAAAAGTACGATTTTTTGAAAAAAATTCGAAAAAATGACCATGTCCCCCCTAATCTTCCCCCCCCCCTAATCTTCCAAACTATTTAACCTAGGATGCTAAAATTTGGTACACATATGTAGATTTACGTGTAGATTACAGGAAAATTACAAAGAACTTTCGTAAAGACTGTCTTCATAGTGTTTACTGGCCAAAAAGTACGATTTTTTGAAAAAAATTCGAAAAAATGACCATGTCCCCCCCCCTAATCTTATAAACTATTTGACTTAGGATGCTGAAATTTGGTACACATATGTAGATTTACGTGTAGATTACAGGAAAATTATAGAGAACTTTCGTAAAGACTGTCTTCATAGTGTTTACTAGCCAAAAAGTATGATTTTTTGAAAAAAATTCAAAAAAAGACTATGTCCCCCACCCCCCTAATCTTCCAAACTATTTGACTTAGGATGCTAAAATTTGGTACACATATGTAGATTTACGTGTAGATTACAGGAAAATTATAGAGAACCTTCGTAAAGACTGTCTTTATAGTGTTTACTAGCCAAAAAGTACGATTTTTTGAAAAAAATTCGAAAAAATGACCATGCCCCCCCCCCTAATCTTCCAAACTATTTAACCTAGGATGCTAAAATTTGGTACACATATGTAGATTTACGTGTAGATTACAGGAAAATTATAGAGAACTTTCGTAAAGACTGTCTTCATAGTGTTTACTAGCCAAAAAGTATGATTTTTTGAAAAAAATTCAAAAAAAGACTATGTCCCCCACCCCCCTAATCTTCCAAACTATTTGACTTAGGATGCTGAAATTTGGTACACATATGTAGATTTACGTGTAGATTACAGGAAAATTATAGAGAACTTTCGTAAAGACTGTCTTCATAGTGTTTACTAGCCAAAAAGTATGATTTTTTGAAAAAAATTCAAAAAAAGACCATGTCTCCCCCCCTAATCTTCCAAACTATTTGACTTAGGATGCTGAAATTTGGTACACATATGTAGATTTACGTGTAGATTACAGGAAAATTATAGAGAACTTTCGTAAAGACTGTCTTTATAGTGTTTACTAGCCAAAAAGTACGATTTTTTGAAAAAAATTCGAAAAAATGACCATGCCCCCCCCCCCTAATCTTCCAAACTATTTAACCTAGGATGCTAAAATTTGATACACATATGTAGATTTACGTGTAGATTACAGGAAAATTATAGAGAACTTTCGTAAAGACTGTCTTCATAGTGTTTACTAGCCAAAAAGTATGATTTTTTGAAAAAAATTCAAAAAAAGACCATGTCTCCCCCCCTAATCTTCCAAACTATTTGACTTAGGATGCTGGAATTTGGTACACATATGTAGATTTACGTGTAGATTACAGGAAAATTATAGAGAACTTTCGTAAAGACTGTCTTTATAGTGTTTACTAGCCAAAAAGTACGATTTTTTGAAAAAAATTCGAAAAAATGACCATGCCCCCCCCCCTAATCTTCCAAACTATTTAACCTAGGATGCTAAAACTTGGTACACATATGTAGTTTTACGTGTAGATTACAGGAAAATTATAGAGAACTTTCGTAAAGACTGTCTTCATAGTGTTTACTAGCCAAAAAGTACGATTTTTTGAAAAAAATTCGAAAAAATGACCATGTCCCCCCCCCTAATCTTCCAAACTATTTGACCTAGGATGCTAAAATTTGGTACACATATGTAGATTTACGTGTAGATTACAGAAAAATTACAAAGACCTATCGTAAAGACTGTCTTCATAGTGTTTACTAGCCAAAAAGTACGATTTTTTTAAAAAAATTCGAAAAAATGACCATGTCCCCCCCCCCTAATCTTCCAAACTATTTAACCTAGGATGCTAAAATTTGGTACACATATGTAGATTTACGTGTAGATTACAGGAAAATTACAAAGAACTTTCGTAAAGACTGTCTTCATAGTGTTTACTGGCCAAAAAGTACGATTTTTTGAAAAAAATTCGAAAAAATGACCATGTCCCCCCCCCCTAATCTTATAAACTATTTGACTTAGGATGCTGAAATTTGGTACACATATGTAGATTTACGTGTAGATTACAGGAAAATTACAAAGAACTTTCGTAAAGACTGTCTTCATAGTGTTTACTGGCCAAAAAGTACGATTTTTTGAAAAAAGTTCGAAAAAATGACCATGTCCCCCCCCCCTAATTTTATAAACTATTTGACCTAGGATGCTGAAATTTGGTACACATATGTAGATTTACGTGTAGATTACAGGAAAATTACAGAGAACTTTCGTAAAGACTGTCTTCATAGTGTTTACTAGCCAAAAACTATGATTTTTTGAAAAAAATTCAAAAAAAGACTATGTCCCCCACCCCCCTAATCTTCCAAACTATTTGACTTAGGATGCTGAAATTTGGTACACATATGTAGATTTACGTGTAGATTACAGGAAAATTATAGAGAACTTTCGTAAAGACTGTCTTCATAGTGTTTACTAGCCAAAAAGTATGATTTTTTGAAAAAAATTCAAAAAAAGACCATGTCTCCCCCCCTAATCTTCCAAACTATTTGACTTAGGATGCTGAAATTTGGTACACATATGTAGATTTACGTGTAGATTACAGGAAAATTATAGAGAACTTTCGTAAAGACTGTCTTTATAGTGTTTACTAGCCAAAAAGTACGATTTTTTGAAAAAAATTCGAAAAAATGACCATGCCCCCCCCCCTAATCTTCCAAACTATTTAACCTAGGATGCTAAAATTTGGTACACATATGTAGATTTACGTGTAGATTACAGGAAAATTATAGAGAACTTTCGTAAAGACTGTCTTCATAGTGTTTACTAGCCAAAAAGTATGATTTTTTGAAAAAAATTCAAAAAAAGACCATGTCTCCCCCCCTAATCTTCCAAACTATTTGACTTAGGATGCTGGAATTTGGTACACATATGTAGATTTACGTGTAGATTACAGGAAAATTATAGAGAACTTTCGTAAAGACTGTCTTTATAGTGTTTACTAGCCAAAAAGTACGATTTTTTGAAAAAAATTCGAAAAAATGACCATGCCCCCCCCCCCTAATCTTCCAAACTATTTAACCTAGGATGCTAAAACTTGGTACACATATGTAGATTTACGTGTAGATTACAGGAAAATTATAGAGAACTTTCGTAAAGACTGTCTTCATAGTGTTTACTAGCCAAAAAGTACGATTTTTTGAAAAAAATTCGAAAAAATGACCATGTCCCCCCCCCTAATCTTCCAAACTATTTGACCTAGGATGCTAAAATTTGGTACACATATGTAGATTTACGTGTAGATTACAGAAAAATTACAAAGACCTATCGTAAAGACTGTCTTCATAGTGTTTACTAGCCAAAAAGTACGCTTTTTAAAAAAATTCGAAAAAATGACCATGTCCCCCCCCCCTAATCTTCCAAACTATTTAACCTAGGATGCTAAAATTTGGTACACATATGTAGATTTACGTGTAGATTACAGGAAAATTACAAAGAACTTTCGTAAAGACTGTCTTCATAGTGTTTACTGGCCAAAAAGTACGATTTTTTGAAAAAAATTCGAAAAAATGACCATGTCCCCCCCCCCTAATCTTATAAACTATTTGACTTAGGATGCTGAAATTTGGTACACATATGTAGATTTACGTGTAGATTACAGGAAAATTATAGAGAACTTTCGTAAAGACTGTCTTCATAGTGTTTACTAGCCAAAAAGTATGATTTTTTGAAAAAAATTCAAAAAAAGACTATGTCCCCCACCCCCCTAATCTTCCAAACTATTTGACTTAGGATGCTGAAATTTGGTACACATATGTAGATTTACGTGTAGATTACAGGAAAATTATAGAGAACTTTCGTAAAGACTGTCTTTATAGTGTTTACTAGCCAAAAAGTACGATTTTTTGAAAAAAATTCGAAAAAATGACCATGCCCCCCCCCTAATCTTCCAAACTATTTAACCTAGGATGCTAAAATTTGGTACACATATGTAGATTTACGTGTAGATTACAGGAAAATTATAGAGAACTTTCGTAAAGACTGTCTTCATAGTGTTTACTAGCCAAAAAGTATGATTTTTTGAAAAAAATTCAAAAAAAGACCATGTCTCCCCCCCTAATCTTCCAAACTATTTGACTTAGGATGCTGGAATTTGGTACACATATGTAGATTTACGTGTAGATTACAGGAAAATTATAGAGAACTTTCGTAAAGACTGTCTTTATAGTGTTTACTAGCCAAAAAGTACGATTTTTTGAAAAAAATTCGAAAAAATGACCATGCCCCCCCCCCTAATCTTCCAAACTATTTAACCTAGGATGCTAAAATTTGGTACACATATGTAGATTTACGTGTAGATTACAGGAAAATTATAGAGAACTTTCGTAAAGACTGTCTTCATAGTGTTTACTAGCCAAAAAGTATGATTTTTTGAAAAAAATTCAAAAAAAGACCATGTCTCCCCCCCTAATCTTCCAAACTATTTGACTTAGGATGCTGGAATTTGGTACACATATGTAGATTTACGTGTAGATTACAGGAAAATTATAGAGAACTTTCGTAAAGACTGTCTTTATAGTGTTTACTAGCCAAAAAGTACGATTTTTTGAAAAAAATTCGAAAAAATGACCATGCCCCCCCCCCCTAATCTTCCAAACTATTTAACCTAGGATGCTAAAACTTGGTACACATATGTAGATTTACGTGTAGATTACAGGAAAATTATAGAGAACTTTCGTAAAGACTGTCTTCATAGTGTTTACTAGCCAAAAAGTACGATTTTTTGAAAAAAATTCGAAAAAATGACCATGTCCCCCCCCCTAATCTTCCAAACTATTTGACCTAGGATGCTAAAATTTGGTACACATATGTAGATTTACGTGTAGATTACAGAAAAATTACAAAGACCTATCGTAAAGACTGTCTTCATAGTGTTTACTAGCCAAAAAGTACGCTTTTTTAAAAAAATTCGAAAAAATGACCATGTCCCCCCCCCCTAATCTTCCAAACTATTTAACCTAGGATGCTAAAATTTGGTACACATATGTAGATTTACGTGTAGATTACAGGAAAATTACAAAGAACTTTCGTAAAGACTGTCTTCATAGTGTTTACTGGCCAAAAAGTACGATTTTTTGAAAAAAATTCGAAAAAATGACCATGTCCCCCCCCCCTAATCTTATAAACTATTTGACTTAGGATGCTGAAATTTGGTACACATATGTAGATTTACGTGTAGATTACAGGAAAATTATAGAGAACTTTCGTAAAGACTGTCTTCATAGTGTTTACTAGCCAAAAAGTATGATTTTTTGAAAAAAATTCAAAAAAAGACTATGTCCCCCACCCCCCTAATCTTCCAAACTATTTGACTTAGGATGCTGAAATTTGGTACACATATGTAGATTTACGTGTAGATTACAGGAAAATTATAGAGAACTTTCGTAAAGACTGTCTTTATAGTGTTTACTAGCCAAAAAGTACGATTTTTTGAAAAAAATTCGAAAAAATGACCATGCCCCCCCCCTAATCTTCCAAACTATTTAACCTAGGATGCTAAAATTTGGTACACATATGTAGATTTACGTGTAGATTACAGGAAAATTATAGAGAACTTTCGTAAAGACTGTCTTCATAGTGTTTACTAGCCAAAAAGTATGATTTTTTGAAAAAAATTCAAAAAAAGACCATGTCTCCCCCCCTAATCTTCCAAACTATTTGACTTAGGATGCTGAAATTTGGTACACATATGTAGATTTACGTGTAGATTACAGGAAAATTATAGAGAACTTTCGTAAAGACTGTCTTTATAGTGTTTACTAGCCAAAAAGTACGATTTTTTGAAAAAAATTCGAAAAAATGACCATGCCCCCCCCCCTAATCTTCCAAACTATTTAACCTAGGATGCTAAAATTTGGTACACATATGTAGATTTACGTGTAGATTACAGGAAAATTATAGAGAACTTTCGTAAAGACTGTCTTCATAGTGTTTACTAGCCAAAAAGTATGATTTTTTGAAAAAAATTCAAAAAAAGACCATGTCTCCCCCCCTAATCTTCCAAACTATTTGACTTAGGATGCTGGAATTTGGTACACATATGTAGATTTACGTGTAGATTACAGGAAAATTATAGAGAACTTTCGTAAAGACTGTCTTTATAGTGTTTACTAGCCAAAAAGTACGATTTTTTGAAAAAAATTCGAAAAAATGACCATGCCCCCCCCCCCCCTAATCTTCCAAACTATTTAACCTAGGATGCTAAAACTTGGTACACATATGTAGATTTACGTGTAGATTACAGGAAAATTATAGAGAACTTTCGTAAAGACTGTCTTCATAGTGTTTACTAGCCAAAAAGTACGATTTTTTGAAAAAAATTCGAAAAAATGACCATGTCCCCCCCCCTAATCTTCCAAACTATTTGACCTAGGATGCTAAAATTTGGTACACATATGTAGATTTACGTGTAGATTACAGAAAAATTACAAAGACCTATCGTAAAGACTGTCTTCATAGTGTTTACTAGCCAAAAAGTACGCTTTTTTAAAAAAATTCGAAAAAATGACCATGTCCCCCCCCCTAATCTTCCAAACTATTTAACCTAGGATGCTAAAATTTGGTACACATATGTAGATTTACGTGTAGATTACAGGAAAATTACAAAGAACTTTCGTAAAGACTGTCTTCATAGTGTTTACTGGCCAAAAAGTACGATTTTTTGAAAAAAATTCGAAAAAATGACCATGTCCCCCCCCCCTAATCTTATAAACTATTTGACTTAGGATGCTGAAATTTGGTACACATATGTAGATTTACGTGTAGATTACAGGAAAATTATAGAGAACTTTCGTAAAGACTGTCTTCATAGTGTTTACTAGCCAAAAAGTATGATTTTTTGAAAAAAATTCAAAAAAAGACTATGTCCCCCACCCCCCTAATCTTCCAAACTATTTGACTTAGGATGCTGAAATTTGGTACACATATGTAGATTTACGTGTAGATTACAGGAAAATTATAGAGAACTTTCGTAAAGACTGTCTTTATAGTGTTTACTAGCCAAAAAGTACGATTTTTTGAAAAAAATTCGAAAAAATGACCATGCCCCCCCCCTAATCTTCCAAACTATTTAACCTAGGATGCTAAAATTTGGTACACATATGTAGATTTACGTGTAGATTACAGGAAAATTATAGAGAACTTTCGTGAAGACTGTCTTCATAGTGTTTACTAGCCAAAAAGTATGATTTTTTGAAAAAAATTCAAAAAAAGACCATGTCTCCCCCCCTAATCTTCCAAACTATTTGACTTAGGATGCTGAAATTTGGTACACATATGTAGATTTACGTGTAGATTACAGGAAAATTATAGAGAACTTTCGTAAAGACTGTCTTTATAGTGTTTACTAGCCAAAAAGTACGATTTTTTGAAAAAAATTCGAAAAAATGACCATGCCCCCCCCCCTAATCTTCCAAACTATTTAACCTAGGATGCTAAAATTTGGTACACATATGTAGATTTACGTGTAGATTACAGGAAAATTATAGAGAACTTTCGTAAAGACTGTCTTCATAGTGTTTACTAGCCAAAAAGTATGATTTTTTGAAAAAAATTCAAAAAAAGACCATGTCTCCCCCCCTAATCTTCCAAACTATTTGACTTAGGATGCTGGAATTTGGTACACATATGTAGATTTACGTGTAGATTACAGGAAAATTATAGAGAACTTTCGTAAAGACTGTCTTTATAGTGTTTACTAGCCAAAAAGTACGATCTTTTGAAAAAAATTCGAAAAAATGACCATGCCCCCCCCCCCCTAATCTTCCAAACTATTTAACCTAGGATGCTAAAACTTGGTACACATATGTAGATTTACGTGTAGATTACAGGAAAATTATAGAGAACTTTCGTAAAGACTGTCTTTATAGTGTTTACTAGCCAAAAATTATGATTTTTTGAAAAAAATTCAAAAAAAGATCATGTCTCCCCCCCTAATCTTCCAAACTATTTGACTTAGGATGCTGAAATTTGGTACACATATGTAGATTTACGTGTAGATTACAGAAAAATTATAGAGAACTTTCGTAAAGACTGTCTTCATAGTGTTTACTAGCCAAAAAGTATGATTTTTTGAAAAAAATTCAAAAAAAGACCATGTCTCCCCCCCTAATCTTCCAAACTATTTGACTTAGGATGCTGAAATTTGGTACACATATGTAGATTTACGTGTAGATTACAGGAAAATTATAGAGAACTTTCGTAAAGACTGTCTTTATAGTGTTTACTAGCCAAAAAGTACGATTTTTTGAAAAAAATTCGAAAAAATGACCATGCCCCCCCCCCTAATCTTCCAAACTATTTAACCTAGGATGCTAAAATTTGGTACACATATGTAGATTTACGTGTAGATTACAGGAAAATTATAGAGAACTTTCGTAAAGACTGTCTTCATAGTGTTTACTAGCCAAAAAGTATGATTTTTTGAAAAAAATTCAAAAAAAGACCATGTCTCCCCCCCTAATCTTCCAAACTATTTGACTTAGGATGCTGGAATTTGGTACACATATGTAGATTTACGTGTAGATTACAGGAAAATTATAGAGAACTTTCGTAAAGACTGTCTTTATAGTGTTTACTAGCCAAAAAGTACGATTTTTTGAAAAAAATTCGAAAAAATGACCATGCCCCCCCCCCCCTAATCTTCCAAACTATTTAACCTAGGATGCTAAAACTTGGTACACATATGTAGATTTACGTGTAGATTACAGGAAAATTATAGAGAACTTTCGTAAAGACTGTCTTTATAGTGTTTACTAGCCAAAAATTATGATTTTTTGAAAAAAATTCAAAAAAAGATCATGTCTCCCCCCCTAATCTTCCAAACTATTTGACTTAGGATGCTGAAATTTGGTACACATATGTAGATTTACGTGTAGATTACAGAAAAATTATAGAGAACTTTCGTAAAGACTGTCTTTATAGTGTTTACTAGCCAAAAAGTACGATTTTTTGAAAAAAATTCGAAAAAATGACCATGTCCCCCCCCCTAATCTTCCAAACTATTTGACCTGGGATGCTAAAATTTGGTACACATATGTAGATTTACGTGTAGATTACAGAAAAATTACAAAGACCTATCGTAAAGACTGTCTTTATAGTGTTTACTGGCCAAAAAGTACGATTTTTTGAAAAAAATTCGAAAAAATTACCATGGCCCCCCCCCCTAATCTTCCAAACTATTTAACCTAGGATGCTAAAATTTGGTACACATATGTAGATTTACGTGTAGATTACAGGAAAATTACAAAGAACTTTCGTAAAGACTGTCTTCATAGTGTTTACTGGCCAAAAAGTACGATTTTTTGAAAAAAATTCGAAAAAATGACCCTGTCCCCCCCCCTAATCTTATAAACTATTTGACTTAGGATGCTGAAATTTGGTACACATATGTAGATTTACGTGTAGATTACAGGAAAATTACAAAGAACTTTCGTATAGACTGTCTTTATAGTGTTTACTGGCCAAAAAGTACGATTTTTTGAAAAAAGTTCGAAAAAATGACCATGTCCCCCCCCCCCTAATTTTATAAACTATTTGACCTAGGATGCTGAAATTTGGTACACATATTTAGGGTTCCGTACCGTAAAACGGAACCCTATTGAAATCACTATGTGTGTCCGTTTTCGCACCCCCTCTAACTTCTAAACTATATGAGCTTAACTCTTCTAATTTGGTCCAAATATGTAATTTCACCTTGGATTTACGAAAATGATATTAAAAATGCGATTCGAGCTCATGAACATGCCGAAATCCAGGAAAAACCACTTTTTTTGCCCTAAAATTCAAAAAAATGACTATGTCCCCCCCTCCTAATCTTCCAAACTATTTGACCTAGGATGCTGAAATTTGGTACACATATGTAGATTTACGTGTAGATTACAGGAAAATTATAGAGAACTTTCGTAAAGACTGTCTTCATAGTGTTTACTAGCCAAAAAGTACGATTTTTTGAAAAAAATTCGAAAAAATGACCATGCCCCCCCCCCCTAATCTTCCAAACTATTTAACCTAGGATGCTAAAACTTGGTACACATATGTAGATTTACGTGTAGATTACAGGAAAATTATAGAGAACTTTCGTAAAGACTGTCTTTATAGTGTTTACTAGCCAAAAATTATGATTTTTTGAAAAAAATTCAAAAAAGATCATGTCTCCCCCCCTAATCTTCCAAACTATTTGACTTAGGATGCTGAAATTTGGTACACATATGTAGATTTACGTGTAGATTACAGAAAAATTATAGAGAACTTTCGTAAAGACTGTCTTTATAGTGTTTACTAGCCAAAAAGTACGATTTTTTGAAAAAAATTCGAAAAAATGACCATGTCCCCCCCCCTAATCTTCCAAACTATTTGACCTAGGATGCTAAAATTTGGTACACATATGTAGATTTACGTGTAGATTACAGAAAAATTACAAAGACCTATCGTAAAGACTGTCTTTATAGTGTTTACTGGCCAAAAAGTACGATTTTTTGAAAAAAATTCGAAAAAATTACCATGGCCCCCCCCCCTAATCTTCCAAACTATTTAACCTAGGATGCTAAAATTTGGTACACATATGTAGATTTACGTGTAGATTACAGGAAAATTACAAAGAACTTTCGTAAAGACTGTCTTCATAGTGTTTACTGGCCAAAAAGTACGATTTTTTGAAAAAAATTCGAAAAAATGACCCTGTCCCCCCCCCTAATCTTATAAACTATTTGACTTAGGATGCTGAAATTTGGTACACATATGTAGATTTACGTGTAGATTACAGGAAAATTACAAAGAACTTTCGTAAAGACTGTCTTTATAGTGTTTACTGGCCAAAAAGTACGATTTTTTGAAAAAAGTTCGAAAAAATGACCATGTCCCCCCCCCCCTAATTTTATAAACTATTTGACCTAGGATGCTGAAATTTGGTACACATATTTAGGGTTCCGTACCGTAAAACGGAACCCTATTGAAATCACTATGTGTGTCCGTTTTCGCACCCCCTCTAACTTCTAAACTATATGAGCTTAACTCTTCTAATTTGGTCCAAATATGTAATTTCACCTTGGATTTACGAAAATGATATTAAAAATGCGATTCGAGCTCATGAACATGCCGAAATCCAGGAAAAACCACTTTTTTTGCCCTAAAATTCAAAAAAATGACTATGTCCCCCCCCCCTAATCTTCCAAACTATTTGACTTAGGATGCTGAAATTTGGTACACATATGTAGATTTACGTGTAGATTACAGGAAAATTATAGAGAACTTTCGTAAAGACTGTCTTCATAGTGTTTACTAGCCAAAAAGTATGATTTTTTAAAAAAAATTCAAAAAAAGACCATGTCTCCCCCCCTAATCTTCCAAACTATTTGACTTAGGATGCTGAAATTTGGTACACATATGTAGATTTACGTGTAGATTACAGGAAAATTATAGAGAACTTTCGTAAAGACTGTCTTTATAGTGTTTACTAGCCAAAAAGTACGATTTTTTGAAAAAAATTCGAAAAAATGACCATGTCCCCCCCCCTAATCTTATAAACTATTTGACTTAGGATGCTGAAATTTGGTACACATATGTAGATTTACGTGTAGATTACAGGAAAATTACAAAGAACTTTCGTAAAGACTGTCTTCATAGTGTTTACTGGCCAAAAAGTACGATTTTTTGAAAAAAGTTCGAAAAAATGACCATGTCCCCCCCCCCCTAATTTTATAAACTATTTGACCTAGGATGCTGAAATTTGGTACACATATTTAGGGTTCCGTACCGTAAAACGGAACCCTATTGAAATCACTATGTGTGTCCGTTTTCGCACCCCCTCTAACTTCTAAACTATATGAGCTTAACTCTTCTAATTTGGTCCAAATATGTAATTTCACCTTGGATTTACGAAAATGATATTAAAAATGCGATTCGAGCTCATGAACATGCCGAAATCCAGGAAAAACCACTTTTTTTGCCCTAAAATTCAAAAAAATGACTATGTCCCCCCCTCCTAATCTTCCAAACTATTTGACCTAGGATGCTGAAATTTGGTACACATATGTAGATTTACGTGTAGATTACAGGAAAATTACAGAGAACTTTCGTAAAGACTGTCTTCATAGTGTTTACTAGCCAAAAACTATGATTTTTTGAAAAAAATTCAAAAAAGACTATGTCCCCCACCCCCCTAATCTTCCAAACTATTTGACTTAGGATGCTGAAATTTGGTACACATATGTAGATTTACGTGTAGATTACAGGAAAATTATAGAGAACTTTCGTAAAGACTGTCTTCATAGTGTTTACTAGCCAAAAAGTATGATTTTTTGAAAAAAATTTAAAAAAAGACCATGTCTCCCCCCCTAATCTTCCAAACTATTTGACTTAGGATGCTGAAATTTGGTACACATATGTAGATTTACGTGTAGATTACAGGAAAATTATAGAGAACTTTCGTAAAGACTGTCTTTATAGTGTTTACTAGCCAAAAAGTACGATTTTTTGAAAAAAATTCGAAAAAATGACCATGCCCCCCCCCCCTAATCTTCCAAACTATTTAACCTAGGATGCTAAAATTTGGTACACATATGTAGATTTACGTGTAGATTACAGGAAAATTATAGAGAACTTTCGTAAAGACTGTCTCCATAGTGTTTACTAGCCAAAAAGTATGATTTTTTGAAAAAAATTCAAAAAAAGATCATGTCTCCCCCCCTAATCTTCCAAACTATTTGACTTAGGATGCTGAAATTTGGTACACATATGTAGATTTACGTGTAGATTACAGAAAAATTATAGAGAACTTTCGTAAAGACTGTCTTTATAGTGTTTACTAGCCAAAAAGTACGATTTTTTGAAAAAAATTCGAAAAAATGACCATGTCCCCCACCCCCCTAATCTTCCAAACTATTTAACCTAGGATGCTAAAATTTGGTACACATATGTAGATTTACGTGTAGATTACAGGAAAATTACAAAGAACTTTCGTAAAGACTGTCTTCATAGTGTTTACTGGCCAAAAAGTACGATTGTTTGAAAAAAATTCGAAAAAATGACCATGTCCCCCCCCCTAATCTTCCAAACTATTTAACCTAGGATGCTAAAATTTGGTACACATATGTAGATTTACGTGTAGATTACAGGAAAATTACAAAGAACTTTCGTAAAGACTGTCTTCATAGTGTTTACTGGCCAAAAAGTACGATTTTTTGAAAAAAATTCGAAAAAATGACCATGTCCCCCCCCCTAATCTTATAAACTATTTGACTTAGGATGCTAAAATTTGGTACACATATGTAGAATTACGTGTAGATTACAGGAAAATTACAGAGAACTTTCGTAAAGACTGTCTTCATAGTGTTTACTAGCCAAAAACTATGATTTTTTGAAAAAAATTCAAAAAAAGACTATGTCCCCCACCCCCCTAATCTTCCAAACTATTTGACTTAGGATGCTGAAATTTGGTACACATATGTAGATTTACGTGTAGATTACAGGAAAATTATAGAGAACTTTCGTAAAGACTGTCTTCATAGTGTTTACTAGCCAAAAAGTATGATTTTTTGAAAAAAATTCAAAAAAAGACCATGTCTCTCCCCCTAATCTTCCAAACTATTTGACTTAGGATGCTGAAATTTGGTACACATATGTAGATTTACGTGTAGATTACAGGAAAATTATAGAGAACTTTCGTAAAGACTGTCTTTATAGTGTTTACTAGCCAAAAAGTACGATTTTTTGAAAAAAATTCGAAAAAATGACCATGCCCCCCCCCCTAATCTTCCAAACTATTTAACCTAGGATGCTAAAATTTGGTACACATATGTAGATTTACGTGTAGATTACAGGAAAATTATAGAGAACTTTCGTAAAGACTGTCTTTATAGTGTTTACTAGCCAAAAAGTACGATTTTTTGAAAAAAATTCGAAAAAATGACCATGTCCCCCCCCCTAATCTTCCAAACTATTTAACCTAGGATGCTAAAATTTGGTACACATATGTAGATTTACGTGTAGATTACAGGAAAATTACAAAGAACTTTCGTAAAGACTGTCTTCATAGTGTTTACTGGCCAAAAAGTACGATTTTTTGAAAAAAATTCGAAAAAATGAACATGTCCCCCCCCCCCCCCTAATCTTCCAAACTATTTGACTTAGGATGCTGAAATTTGGTACACATATGTAGATTTACGTGTAGATTACAGGAAAATTATAGAGAACTTTCGTAAAGACTGTCTTCACAGTGTTTACTGGCCAAAAAGTACGATTTTTTGAAAAAAATTCGAAAAAATGACCATGTCCCCCCCCCCTAATCTTATAAACTATTTGACTTAGGATGCTGAAATTTGGTACACATATGTAGATTTACGTGTAGATTACAGGAAAATTACAAAGAACTTTGGTAAAGACTGTCTTCATAGTGTTTACTAGCCAAAAAGTACGATTTTTTGAAAAAAATTCGAAAAAATGACCATGTCCCCCCCCCTAATCTTCCAAACTATTTGACCTAGGATGCTAAAATTTGGTACACATATGTAGATTTACGTGTAGATTACAGAAAAATTACAAAGACCTATCGTAAAGACTGTCTTCATAGTGTTTACTGGACAAAAAGTACGATTTTTTGAAAAAAATTCGAAAAAATTACCATGTCCCCCCCCCTAATCTTATAAACTATTTGACTTAGGATGCTGAAATTTGGTACACATATGTAGATTTACGTGTAGATTACAGGAAAATTACAAAGAACTTTCGTAAAGACTGTCTTCATAGTGTTTACTGGCCAAAAAGTACGATTTTTTGAAAAAAGTTCGAAAAAATGACCATGTCCCCCCCCCCTAATTTTATAAACTATTTGACCTAGGATGCT
>JAZKLR010000902.1:0-36617 GCA_037103525.1 Ganaspis brasiliensis
GAAATCTTGATATAATTTTTTCGGGGTCGAAATCTTGATATACGTAAAATACAATTTTTTCGGGGTCGAAATCTTGATATAATTTTTTCGGGGTCGAAATCTTGATATACGTAAAATACAATTTTTTCGGGGTCGAAATCTTGATATACGTAAAATACAATTTTTTCGGGGTCGAAATCTTGATATACGTAAAATACAATTTTTTCGGGGTCGAAATCTTGATATAATTTTTTCGGGGTCGAAATCTTGATATACGTAAAATACAATTTTTTCGGGGTCGAAATCTTGATATACGTAAAATACAATTTTTTCGGGGTCGAAATCTTGATATAATTTTTTCGGGGTCGAAATCTTGATATACGTAAAATACAATTTTTTCGGGGTCGAAATCTTGATATAATTTTTTCGGGGTCGAAATCTTGATATACGTAAAATACAATTTTTTCGGGGTCGAAATCTTGATATACGTAAAATACAATTTTTTCGGGGTCGAAATCTTGATATAATTTTTTCGGGGTCGAAATCTTGATATACGTAAAATACAATTTTTTCGGGGTCGAAATCTTGATATAATTTTTTCGGGGTCGAAATCTTGATATAATTTTTTCGGGGTCGAAATCTTGATATACGTAAAATACAATTTTTTCGGGGTCGAAATCTTGATATACGTAAAATACAATTTTTTCGGGGTCGAAATCTTGATATAATTTTTTCGGGGTCGAAATCTTGATATACGTAAAATACAATTTTTTCGGGGTCGAAATCTTGATATAATTTTTTCGGGGTCGAAATCTTGATATACGTAAAATACAATTTTTTCGGGGTCGAAATCTTGATATAATTTTTTCGGGGTCGAAATCTTGATATACGTAAAATACAATTTTTTCGGGGTCGAAATCTTGATATAATTTTTTCGGGGTCGAAATCTTGATATACGTAAAATACAATTTTTTCGGGGTCGAAATCTTGATATACGTAAAATACAATTTTTTCGGGGTCGAAATCTTGATATAATTTTTTCGGGGTCGAAATCTTGATATACGTAAAATACAATTTTTTCGGGGTCGAAATCTTGATATAATTTTTTCGGGGTCGAAATCTTGATATACGTAAAATACAATTTTTTCGGGGTCGAAATCTTGATATACGTAAAATACAATTTTTTCGGGGTCGAAATCTTGATATAATTTTTTCGGGGTCGAAATCTTGATATATTAAAAATTAAATTTTTTTCGGGGTCGAAATCTTGATATAATTTTTTCGGGGTCGAAATCTTGATATACGTAAAATACAATTTTTTCGGGGTCGAAATCTTGATATAATTTTTTCGGGGTCGAAATCTTGATATACGTAAAATACAATTTTTTCGGGGTCGAAATCTTGATATAATTTTTTCGGGGTCGAAATCTTGATATACGTAAAATACAATTTTTTCGGGGTCGAAATCTTGATATAATTTTTTCGGGGTCGAAATCTTGATATACGTAAAATACAATTTTTTCGGGGTCGAAATCTTGATATAATTTTTTCGGGGTCGAAATCTTGATATACGTAAAATACAATTTTTTCGGGGTCGAAATCTTGATATACGTAAAATACAATTTTTTCGGGGTCGAAATCTTGATATAATTTTTTCGGGGTCGAAATCTTGATATACGTAAAATACAATTTTTTCGGGGTCGAAATCTTGATATAATTTTTTCGGGGTCGAAATCTTGATATAATTTTTTCGGGGTCGAAATCTTGATATACGTAAAATACAATTTCTTCGGGGTCGAAATCTTGATATACGTAAAATACAATTTTTTCGGGGTCGAAATCTTGATATAATTTTTTCGGGGTCGAAATCTTGATATACGTAAAATACAATTTTTTCGGGGTCGAAATCTTGATATAATTTTTTCGGGGTCGAAATCTTGATATACGTAAAATACAATTTTTTCGGGGTCGAAATCTTGATATAATTTTTTCGGGGTCGAAATCTTGATATACGTAAAATACAATTTTTTCGGGGTCGAAATCTTGATATACGTAAAATACAATTTTTTCGGGGTCGAAATCTTGATATAATTTTTTCGGGGTCGAAATCTTGATATATTAAAAATTAAATTTTTTTCGGGGTCGAAATCTTGATATAATTTTTACGGGGTCGAAATCTTGATATACGTAAAATACAATTTTTTCGGGGTCGAAATCTTGATATAATTTTTTCGGGGTCGAAATCTTGATATACGTAAAATACAATTTTTTCGGGGTCGAAATCTTGATATAATTTTTTCGGGGTCGAAATCTTGATATAATTTTTTCGGGGTCGAAAGCTTGATATATTAAAAATTAAATTTTTTTCGGGGTCGAAATCTTGATATAATTTTTTCGGGGTCGAAATCTTGATATACGTAAAATACAATTTTTTCGGGGTCGAAATCTTGATATAATTTTTTCGGGGTCGAAATCTTGATATACGTAAAATACAATTTTTTCGGGGTCGAAATCTTGATATAATTTTTTCGGGGTCGAAATCTTGATATACGTAAAATACAATTTTTTCGGGGTCGAAATCTTGATATAATTTTTTCGGGGTCGAAATCTTGATATACGTAAAATACAATTTTTTCGGGGTCGAAATCTTGATATAATTTTTTCGGGGTCGAAATCTTGATATACGTAAAATACAATTTTTTCGGGGTCGAAATCTTGATATACGTAAAATACAATTTTTTCGGGGTCGAAATCTTGATTTAATTTTTTCGGGGTCGAAATCTTGATATATTAAAAATTAAATTTTTTTCGGGGTCGAAATCTTGATATAATTTTTTCGGGGTCGAAATCTTGATATAATTTTTTCGGGGTCGAAATCTTGATATACGTAAAATACAATTTTTTCGGGGTCGAAATCTTGATATACGTAAAATACAATTTTTTCGGGGTCGAAATCTTGATATAATTTTTTCGGGGTCGAAATCTTGATATACGTAAAATACAATTTTTTCGGGGTCGAAATCTTGATATAATTTTTTCGGCGTCGAAATCTTGATATACGTAAAATACAATTTTTTCGGGGTCGAAATCTTGATATAATTTTTTCGGGGTCGAAATCTTGATATACGTAAAATACAATTTTTTCGGGGTCGAAATCTTGATATACGTAAAATACAATTTTTTCGGGGTCGAAATCTTGATATAATTTTTTCGGGGTCGAAATCTTGATATAATTTTTTCGGGGTCGAAATCTTGATATACGTAAAATACAATTTTTTCGGGGTCGAAATCTTGATATAATTTTTTCGGGGTCGAAATCTTGATATACGTAAAATACAATTTTTTCGGGGTCGAAATCTTGATATAATTTTTTCGGGGTCGAAATCTTGATATACGTAAAATACAATTTTTTCGGGGTCGAAATCTTGATATAATTTTTTCGGGGTCGAAATCTTGATATACGTAAAATACAATTTTTTCGGGGTCGAAATCTTGATATATTAAAAATTAAATTTTTTTCGGGGTCGAAATGTTGATATAATTTTTTCGGGGTCGAAATCTTGATATACGTAAAATACAATTTTTTCGGGGTCGAAATCTTGATATAATTTTTTCGGGGTCGAAATCTTGATATACGTAAAATACAATTTTTTCGGGGTCGAAATCTTGATATACGTAAAATACAATTTTTTCGGGGTCGAAATCTTGATATAATTTTTTCGGGGTCGAAATCTTGATATATTAAAAATTAAATTTTTTCGGGGTCGAAATCTCGGTATATTAAAAATTAAATTTTTTCGGGGTCGAAATCTTGATATAATTTTTCGGGGTCGAAATCTTGATATAATTTTTTCGGGGTCGAAATCTTGATATACGTAAAATACAATTTTTTCGGGGTCGAAATCTTGATATAATTTTTTCGGGGTCGAAATCTTGATATACGTAAAATACAATTTTTTCGGGGTCGAAATCTTGATATAATTTTTTCGGGGTCGAAATCTTGATATACGTAAAATACAATTTTTTCGGGGTCGAAATCTTGATATAATTTTTTCGGGGTCGAAATCTTGATATACGTAAAATACAATTTTTTCGGGGTCGAAATCTTGATATACGTAAAATACAATTTTTTCGGGGTCGAAATCTTGATATAATTTTTTCGGGGTCGAAATCTTGATATACGTAAAATACAATTTTTTCGGGGTCGAAATCTTGATATAATTTTTTCGGGGTCGAAATCTTGATATACGTAAAATACAATTTTTTCGGGGTCGAAATCTTGATATAATTTTTTCGGGGTCGAAATCTTGATATACGTAAAATACAATTTTTTCGGTGTCGAAATCTTGATATAATTTTTTCGGGGTCGAAATCTTGATATACGTAAAATACAATTTTTTCGGGGTCGAAATCTTGATATACGTAAAATACACTTTTTTCGGGGTCGAAATCTTGATATAATTTTTTCGGGGTCGAAATCTTGATATACGTAAAATACAATTTTTTCGGGGTCGAAATCTTGATATAATTTTTTCGGGGTCGAAATCTTGATATAATTTTTTCGGGGTCGAAATCTTGATATACGTAAAATACAATTTTTTCGGGGTCGAAATCTTGATATAATTTTTTTGGGGTCGAAATCTTGATATACGTAAAATACAATTTTTTCGGGGTCGAAATCTTGATATAATTTTTTCGGGGTCGAAATCTTGATATACGTAAAATACAATTTTTTCGGGGTCGAAATCTTGATATACGTAAAATACAATTTTTTCGGGGTCGAAATCTTGATATACGTAAAATACAATTTTTTCGGGGTCGAAATCTTGATATACGTAAAATACAATTTTTTCGGGGTCGAAATCTTGATATAATTTTTTCGGGGTCGAAATCTTGATATAATTTTTTCGGGGTCGAAATCTTGATATAATTAGAAATTAAATTTTTCGGGGTCGAAATCTTGATATACGTAAAATACAATTTTTTCGGGGTCGAAATCTTGATATAATTTTTTCGGGGTCGAAATCTTGATATACGTAAAATACAATTTTTCGGGGTCGAAATCTTGATATACGTAAAATACAATTTTTTCGGGGTCGAAATCTTGATATAATTTTTTCGGGGTCGAAATCTTGATATACGTAAAATACAATTTTTTCGGGGTCGAAATCTTGATATAATTTTTTCGGGGTCGAAATCTTGATATACGTAAAATACAATTTTTTCGGGGTCGAAATCTTGATATACGTAAAATACAATTTTTTCGGGGTCGAAATCTTGATATAATTTTTTCGGGGTCGAAATCTTGATATACGTAAAATACAATTTTTTCGGGGTCGAAATCTTGATATAATTTTTTCGGGGTCGAAATCTTGATATAATTTTTTCGGGGTCGAAATCTTGATATACGTAAAATACAATTTTTTCGGGGTCGAAATCTTGATATACGTAAAATACAATTTTTTCGGGTTTCGAAATCTTGATATAATTTTTTCGGGGTCGAAATCTTGATATACGTAAAATACAATTTTTTCGGGGTCGAAATCTTGATATAATTTTTTCGGGGTCGAAATCTTGATATACGGAAAATACAATTTTTTCGGGGTCGAAATCTTGATATAATTTTTTCGGGGTCGAAATCTTGATATACGTAAAATACAATTTTTTCGGGGTCGAAATCTTGATATACGTAAAATACAATTTTTTCGGGGTCGAAATCTTGATATAATTTTTTCGGGGTCGAAATCTTGATATACGTAAAATACAATTTTTTCGGGGTCGAAATCTTGATATAATTTTTTCGGGGTCGAAATCTTGATATACGTAAAATACAATTTTTTCGGGGTCGAAATCTTGATATACGTAAAATACAATTTTTTCGGGGTCGAAATCTTGATATAATTTTTTCGGGGTCGAAATCTTGATATACGTAAAATACAATTTTTTCGGGGTCGAAATCTTGATATAATTTTTTCGGGGTCGAAATCTTGATATACGTAAAATACAATTTTTTCGGGGTCGAAATCTTGATATACGTAAAATACAATTTTTTCGGGGTCGAAATCTTGATATAATTTTTTCGGGGTCGAAATCTTGATATATTAAAAATTAAATTTTTTTCGGGGTCGAAATCTTGATATAATTTTTTCGGGGTCGAAATCTTGATATACGTAAAATACAATTTTTTCGGGGTCGAAATCTTGATATAATTTTTTCGGGGTCGAAATCTTGATATACGTAAAATACAATTTTTTCGGGGTCGAAATCTTGATATAATTTTTTCGGGGTCGAAATCTTGATATACGTAAAATACAATTTTTTCGGGGTCGAAATCTTGATATAATTTTTTCGGGGTCGAAATCTTGATATACGTAAAATACAATTTTTTCGGGGTCGAAATCTTGATATAATTTTTTCGGGGTCGAAATCTTGATATACGTAAAATACAATTTTTTCGGGGTCGAAATCTTGATATACGTAAAATACAATTTTTTCGGGGTCGAAATCTTGATATAATTTTTTCGGGGTCGAAATCTTGATATACGTAAAATACAATTTTTTCGGGGTCGAAATCTTGATATAATTTTTTCGGGGTCGAAATCTTGATATAATTTTTTCGGGGTCGAAATCTTGATATACGTAAAATACAATTTTTTCGGGGTCGAAATCTTGATATACGTAAAATACAATTTTTTCGGGGTCGAAATCTTGATATAATTTTTTCGGGGTCGAAATCTTGATATACGTAAAATACAATTTTTTCGGGGTCGAAATCTTGATATAATTTTTTCGGGGTCGAAATCTTGATATACGTAAAATACAATTTTTTCGGGGTCGAAATCTTGATATAATTTTTTCGGGGTCGAAATCTTGATATACGTAAAATACAATTTTTTCGGGGTCGAAATCTTGATATACGTAAAATACAATTTTTTCGGGGTCGAAATCTTGATATAATTTTTTCGGGGTCGAAATCTTGATATATTAAAAATTAAATTTTTTTCGGGGTCGAAATCTTGATATAATTTTTACGGGGTCGAAATCTTGATATACGTAAAATACAATTTTTTCGGGGTCGAAATCTTGATATAATTTTTTCGGGGTCGAAATCTTGATATACGTAAAATACAATTTTTTCGGGGTCGAAATCTTGATATAATTTTTTCGGGGTCGAAATCTTGATATAATTTTTTCGGGGTCGAAAGCTTGATATATTAAAAATTAAATTTTTTTCGGGGTCGAAATCTTGATATAATTTTTTCGGGGTCGAAATCTTGATATACGTAAAATACAATTTTTTCGGGGTCGAAATCTTGATATAATTTTTTCGGGGTCGAAATCTTGATATACGTAAAATACAATTTTTTCGGGGTCGAAATCTTGATATAATTTTTTCGGGGTCGAAATCTTGATATACGTAAAATACAATTTTTTCGGGGTCGAAATCTTGATATAATTTTTTCGGGGTCGAAATCTTGATATACGTAAAATACAATTTTTTCGGGGTCGAAATCTTGATATAATTTTTTCGGGGTCGAAATCTTGATATACGTAAAATACAATTTTTTCGGGGTCGAAATCTTGATATACGTAAAATACAATTTTTTCGGGGTCGAAATCTTGATTTAATTTTTTCGGGGTCGAAATCTTGATATATTAAAAATTAAATTTTTTTCGGGGTCGAAATCTTGATATAATTTTTTCGGGGTCGAAATCTTGATATAATTTTTTCGGGGTCGAAATCTTGATATACGTAAAATACAATTTTTTCGGGGTCGAAATCTTGATATACGTAAAATACAATTTTTTCGGGGTCGAAATCTTGATATAATTTTTTCGGGGTCGAAATCTTGATATACGTAAAATACAATTTTTTCGGGGTCGAAATCTTGATATAATTTTTTCGGGGTCGAAATCTTGATATACGTAAAATACAATTTTTTCGGGGTCGAAATCTTGATATAATTTTTTCGGGGTCGAAATCTTGATATACGTAAAATACAATTTTTTCGGGGTCGAAATCTTGATATACGTAAAATACAATTTTTTCGGGGTCGAAATCTTGATATAATTTTTTCGGGGTCGAAATCTTGATATAATTTTTTCGGGGTCGAAATCTTGATATACGTAAAATACAATTTTTTCGGGGTCGAAATCTTGATATAATTTTTTCGGGGTCGAAATCTTGATATACGTAAAATACAATTTTTTCGGGGTCGAAATCTTGATATAATTTTTTCGGGGTCGAAATCTTGATATACGTAAAATACAATTTTTTCGGGGTCGAAATCTTGATATAATTTTTTCGGGGTCGAAATCTTGATATACGTAAAATACAATTTTTTCGGGGTCGAAATCTTGATATATTAAAAATTAAATTTTTTTCGGGGTCGAAATGTTGATATAATTTTTTCGGGGTCGAAATCTTGATATACGTAAAATACAATTTTTTCGGGGTCGAAATCTTGATATAATTTTTTCGGGGTCGAAATCTTGATATACGTAAAATACAATTTTTTCGGGGTCGAAATCTTGATATACGTAAAATACAATTTTTTCGGGGTCGAAATCTTGATATAATTTTTTCGGGGTCGAAATCTTGATATATTAAAAATTAAATTTTTTTCGGGGTCGAAATCTCGGTATATTAAAAATTAAATTTTTTCGGGGTCGAAATCTTGATATAATTTTTCGGGGTCGAAATCTTGATATAATTTTTTCGGGGTCGAAATCTTGATATACGTAAAATACAATTTTTTCGGGGTCGAAATCTTGATATAATTTTTTCGGGGTCGAAATCTTGATATACGTAAAATACAATTTTTTCGGGGTCGAAATCTTGATATAATTTTTTCGGGGTCGAAATCTTGATATACGTAAAATACAATTTTTTCGGGGTCGAAATCTTGATATAATTTTTTCGGGGTCGAAATCTTGATATACGTAAAATACAATTTTTTCGGGGTCGAAATCTTGATATACGTAAAATACAATTTTTTCGGGGTCGAAATCTTGATATAATTTTTTCGGGGTCGAAATCTTGATATACGTAAAATACAATTTTTTCGGGGTCGAAATCTTGATATAATTTTTTCGGGGTCGAAATCTTGATATACGTAAAATACAATTTTTTCGGGGTCGAAATCTTGATATAATTTTTTCGGGGTCGAAATCTTGATATACGTAAAATACAATTTTTTCGGTGTCGAAATCTTGATATAATTTTTTCGGGGTCGAAATCTTGATATACGTAAAATACAATTTTTTCGGGGTCGAAATCTTGATATACGTAAAATACACTTTTTTCGGGGTCGAAATCTTGATATAATTTTTTCGGGGTCGAAATCTTGATATACGTAAAATACAATTTTTTCGGGGTCGAAATCTTGATATAATTTTTTCGGGGTCGAAATCTTGATATAATTTTTTCGGGGTCGAAATCTTGATATACGTAAAATACAATTTTTTCGGGGTCGAAATCTTGATATAATTTTTTTGGGGTCGAAATCTTGATATACGTAAAATACAATTTTTTCGGGGTCGAAATCTTGATATAATTTTTTCGGGGTCGAAATCTTGATATACGTAAAATACAATTTTTTCGGGGTCGAAATCTTGATATAATTTTTTCGGGGTCGAAATCTTGATATACGTAAAATACAATTTTTTCGGGGTCGAAATCTTGATATACGTAAAATACACTTTTTTCGGGGTCGAAATCTTGATATAATTTTTTCGGGGTCGAAATCTTGATATACGTAAAATACAATTTTTTCGGGGTCGAAATCTTGATATAATTTTTTCGGGGTCGAAATCTTGATATAATTTTTTCGGGGTCGAAATCTTGATATACGTAAAATACAATTTTTTCGGGGTCGAAATCTTGATATACGTAAAATACAATTTTTTCGGGGTCGAAATCTTGATATAATTTTTTCGGGGTCGAAATCTTGATATACGTAAAATACAATTTTTTCGGGGTCGAAATCTTGATATAATTTTTTCGGGGTCGAAATCTTGATATACGTAAAATACAATTTTTTCGGGGTCGAAATCTTGATATACGTAAAATACAATTTTTTCGGGGTCGAAATCTTGATATAATTTTTTCGGGGTCGAAATCTTGATATACGTAAAATACAATTTTTTCGGGGTCGAAATCTTGATATAATTTTTTCGGGGTCGAAATCTTGATATAATTTTTTCGGGGTCGAAATCTTGATATACGTAAAATACAATTTTTTCGGGGTCGAAATCTTGATATACGTAAAATACAATTTTTTCGGGGTCGAAATCTTGATATAATTTTTTCGGGGTCGAAATCTTGATATATTAAAAATTAAATTTTTTTCGGGGTCGAAATCTTGATATAATTTTTTCGGGGTCGAAATCTTGATATACGTAAAATACAATTTTTTCGGGGTCGAAATCTTGATATAATTTTTTCGGGGTCGAAATCTTGATATACGTAAAATACAATTTTTTCGGGGTCGAAATCTTGATATAATTTTTTCGGGGTCGAAATCTTGATATACGTAAAATACAATTTTTTCGGGGTCGAAATCTTGATATAATTTTTTCGGGGTCGAAATCTTGATATACGTAAAATACAATTTTTTCGGGGTCGAAATCTTGATATACGTAAAATACAATTTTTTCGGGGTCGAAATCTTGATATAATTTTTTCGGGGTCGAAATCTTGATATACGTAAAATACAATTTTTTCGGGGTCGAAATCTTGATATAATTTTTTCGGGGTCGAAATCTTGATATACGTAAAATACAATTTTTTCGGGGTCGAAATCTTGATATAATTTTTTCGGGGTCGAAATCTTGATATACGTAAAATACAATTTTTTCGGGGTCGAAATCTTGATATACGTAAAATACAATTTTTTCGGGGTCGAAATCTTGATATAATTTTTTCGGGGTCGAAATCTTAATATACGTAAAATACAATTTTTTCGGGGTCGAAATCTTGATATAATTTTTTCGGGGTCGAAATCTTGATATACGTAAAATACAATTTTTTCGGGGTCGAAATCTTGATATAATTTTTTCGGGGTCGAAATCTTGATATACGTAAAATACAATTTTTTCGGGGTCGAAATCTTGATATAATTTTTTCGGGGTCGAAATCTTGATATACGTAAAATACAATTTTTTCGGGGTCGAAATCTTGATATAATTTTTTCGGGGTCGAAATCTTGATATACGTAAAATACAATTTTTTCGGGGTCGAAATCTTGATATACGTAAAATACAATTTTTTCGGGGTCGAAATCTTGATATAATTTTTTCGGGGTCGAAATCTTGATATACGTAAAATACAATTTTTTCGGGGTCGAAATCTTGATATAATTTTTTCGGGGTCGAAATCTTGATATACGTAAAATACAATTTTTTCGGGGTCGAAATCTTGATATAATTTTTTCGGGGTCGAAATCTTGATATATTAAAAATTAAATTTTTTTCGGGGTCGAAATCTTGATATAATTTTTTCGGGGTCGAAATCTTGATATACGTAAAATACAATTTTTTCGGGGTCGAAATCTTGATATAATTTTTTCGGGGTCGAAATCTTGATATACGTAAAATACAATTTTTTCGGGGTCGAAATCTTGATATAATTTTTTCGGGGTCGAAATCTTGATATACGTAAAATACAATTTTTTCGGGGTCGAAATCTTGATATAATTTTTTCGGGGTCGAAATCTTGATATACGTAAAATACAATTTTTTCGGGGTCGAAATCTTGATATACGTAAAATACAATTTTTTCGGGGTCGAAATCTTGATATAATTTTTTCGGGGTCGAAATCTTGATATACGTAAAATACAATTTTTTCGGGGTCGAAATCTTGATATAATTTTTTCGGGGTCGAAATCTTGATATACGTAAAATACAATTTTTTCGGGGTCGAAATCTTGATATAATTTTTTCGGGGTCGAAATCTTGATATACGTAAAATACAATTTTTTCGGGGTCGAAATCTTGATATAATTTTTTCGGGGTCGAAATCTTGATATACGTAAAATACAATTTTTTCGGGGTCGAAATCTTGATATACGTAAAATACAATTTTTTCGGGGTCGAAATCTTGATATAATTTTTTCGGGGTCGAAATCTTGATATACGTAAAATACAATTTTTTCGGGGTCGAAATCTTGATATAATTTTTTCGGGGTCGAAATCTTGATATACGTAAAATACAATTTTTTCGGGGTCGAAATCTTGATATAATTTTTTCGGGGTCGAAATCTTGATATACGTAAAATACAATTTTTTCGGGGTCGAAATCTTGATATAATTTTTTCGGGGTCGAAATCTTGATATACGTAAAATACAATTTTTTCGGGGTCGAAATCTTGATATACGTAAAATACAATTTTTTCGGGGTCGAAATCTTGATATAATTTTTTCGGGGTCGAAATCTTGATATATTAAAAATTAAATTTTTTTCGGGGTCGAAATCTTGATATAATTTTTTCGGGGTCGAAATCTTGATATACGTAAAATACAATTTTTTCGGGGTCGAAATCTTAATATAATTTTTTCGGGGTCGAAATCTTGATATACGTAAAATACAATTTTTTCGGGGTCGAAATCTTGATATACGTAAAATACAATTTTTTCGGGGTCGAAATCTTGATATAATTTTTTCGGGGTCGAAATCTTGATATATTAAAAATTAAGTTTTTTTCGGGGTCGAAATCTCGATATATTAAAAATTAAATTTTTTCGGGGTCGAAATCTTGATATAATTTTTTCGGGGTCGAAATCTTGATATACGTAAAATACAATTTTTTCGGGGTCGAAATCTTGATATAATTTTTTCGGGGTCGAAATCTTGATATACGTAAAATACAATTTTTTCGGGGTCGAAATCTTGATATACGTAAAATACAATTTTTTCGGGGTCGAAATCTTGATATACGTAAAATACAATTTTTTCGGGGTCGAAATCTTGATATAATTTTTTCGGGGTCGAAATCTTGATATATTAAAAATTAAATTTTTTTCGGGGTCGAAATCTTGATATAATTTTTTCGGGGTCGAAATCTTGATATACGTAAAATACAATTTTTTCGGGGTCGAAATCTTGATATAATTTTTTCGGGGTCGAAATCTTGATATACGTAAAATACAATTTTTTCGGGGTCGAAATCTTGATATAATTTTTTCGGGGTCGAAATCTTGATATACGTAAAATACAATTTTTTCGGGGTCGAAATCTTGATATAATTTTTTCGGGGTCGAAATCTTGATATACGTAAAATACAATTTTTTCGGGGTCGAAATCTTGATATAATTTTTTCGGGGTCGAAATCTTGATATATTAAAAATTAAATTTTTTTCGGGGTCGAAATCTTGATATAATTTTTTCGGGGTCGAAATCTTGATATACGTAAAATACAATTTTTTCGGGGTCGAAATCTTGATATAATTTTTTCGGGGTCGAAATCTTGATATACGTAAAATACAATTTTTTCGGGGTCGAAATCTTGATATAATTTTTTCGGGGTCGAAATCTTGATATACGTAAAATACAATTTTTTCGGGGTCGAAATCTTGATATAATTTTTTCGGGGTCGAAATCTTGATATACGTAAAATACAATTTTTTCGGGGTCGAAATCTTGATATACGTAAAATACAATTTTTTCGGGGTCGAAATCTTGATATAATTTTTTCGGGGTCGAAATCTTGATATACGTAAAATACAATTTTTTCGGGGTCGAAATCTTGATATAATTTTTTCGGGGTCGAAATCTTGATATACGTAAAATACAATTTTTTCGGGGTCGAAATCTTGATATAATTTTTTCGGGGTCGAAATCTTGATATACGTAAAATACAATTTTTTCGGGGTCGAAATCTTGATATAATTTTTTCGGGGTCGAAATCTTGATATACGTAAAATACAATTTTTTCGGGGTCGAAATCTTGATATAATTTTTTCGGGGTCGAAATCTTGATATACGTAAAATACAATTTTTTCGGGGTCGAAATCTTGATATACGTAAAATACAATTTTTTCGGGGTCGAAATCTTGATATAATTTTTTCGGGGTCGAAATCTTGATATACGTAAAATACAATTTTTTCGGGGTCGAAATCTTGATATAATTTTTTCGGGGTCGAAATCTTGATATACGTAAAATACAATTTTTTCGGGGTCGAAATCTTGATATAATTTTTTCGGGGTCGAAATCTTGATATACGTAAAATACAATTTTTTCGGGGTCGAAATCTTGATATAATTTTTTCGGGGTCGAAATCTTGATATACGTAAAATACAATTTTTTCGGGGTCGAAATCTTGATATAATTTTTTCGGGGTCGAAATCTTGATATACGTAAAATACAATTTTTTCGGGGTCGAAATCTTGATATAATTTTTTCGGGGTCGAAATCTTGATATACGTAAAATACAATTTTTTCGGGGTCGAAATCTTGATATACGTAAAATACAATTTTTTCGGGGTCGAAATCTTGATATAATTTTTTCGGGGTCGAAATCTTGATATACGTAAAATACAATTTTTTCGGGGTCGAAATCTTGATATAATTTTTTCGGGGTCGAAATCTTGATATACGTAAAATACAATTTTTTCGGGGTCGAAATCTTGATATACGTAAAATACAATTTTTTCGGGGTCGAAATCTTGATATACGTAAAATACAATTTTTTCGGGGTCGAAATCTTGATATAATTTTTTCGGGGTCGAAATCTTGATATACGTAAAATACAATTTTTTCGGGGTCGAAATCTTGATATAATTTTTTCGGGGTCGAAATCTTGATATACGTAAAATACAATTTTTTCGGGGTCGAAATCTTGATATAATTTTTTCGGGGTCGAAATCTTGATATACGTAAAATACAATTTTTTCGGGGTCGAAATCTTGATATACGTAAAATACAATTTTTTCGGGGTCGAAATCTTGATATAATTTTTTCGGGGTCGAAATCTTGATATACGTAAAATACAATTTTTTCGGGGTCGAAATCTTGATATAATTTTTTCGGGGTCGAAATCTTGATATACGTAAAATACAATTTTTTCGGGGTCGAAATCTTGATATAATTTTTTCGGGGTCGAAATCTTGATATACGTAAAATACAATTTTTTCGGGGTCGAAATCTTGATATACGTAAAATACAATTTTTTCGGGGTCGAAATCTTGATATAATTTTTTCGGGGTCGAAATCTTGATATACGTAAAATACAATTTTTTCGGGGTCGAAATCTTGATATAATTTTTTCGGGGTCGAAATCTTGATATACGTAAAATACAATTTTTTCGGGGTCGAAATCTTGATATACGTAAAATACAATTTTTTCGGGGTCGAAATCTTGATATAATTTTTTCGGGGTCGAAATCTTGATATACGTAAAATACAATTTTTTCGGGGTCGAAATCTTGATATAATTTTTTCGGGGTCGAAATCTTGATATACGTAAAATACAATTTTTTCGGGGTCGAAATCTTGATATAATTTTTTCGGGGTCGAAATCTTGATATACGTAAAATACAATTTTTTCGGGGTCGAAATCTTGATATACGTAAAATACAATTTTTTCGGGGTCGAAATCTTCATATAATTTTTTCGGGGTCGAAATCTTGATATACGTAAAATACAATTTTTTCGGGGTCGAAATCTTGATATAATTTTTTCGGGGTCGAAATCTTGATATACGTAAAATACAATTTTTTCGGGGTCGAAATCTTGATATAATTTTTTCGGGGTCGAAATCTTGATATACGTAAAATACAATTTTTTCGGGGTCGAAATCTTGATATAATTTTTTCGGGGTCGAAATCTTGATATACGTAAAATACAATTTTTTCGGGGTCGAAATCTTGATATACGTAAAATACAATTTTTTCGGGGTCGAAATCTTGATATAATTTTTTCGGGGTCGAAATCTTGATATACGTAAAATACAATTTTTTCGGGGTCGAAATCTTGATATAATTTTTTCGGGGTCGAAATCTTGATATACGTAAAATACAATTTTTTCGGGGTCGAAATCTTGATATAATTTTTTCGGGGTCGAAATCTTGATTTAATTTTTTCGGGGTCGAAAAGTGGATGGACTTGTCTTATGAAAAATTTTCGGGGTCGAAATCTTGATATATTACAAATTAAATTTTTCGGGGTCGAAATCTTGAAATACATATGATATAATTTTTTCGGGGGTCGAAATCTTCTTTTCATGATGTTATCGTTTTTCTTTAATAACTCGAAAAGTATTATAGATAGAAAAAAATGGTAAAGGACAAAATTGTTCAAAAAAAAAAAATAAATCAAAAACTTGCCTTGCGCGGTATGTACAATTGATTGGTTTCAAGATAATAATAAAAACAAATTTAAAAACGCATTTTCTCGAAAACGGCTCGATAGATACACGGAAAAATTTGATATGTTATGTAGGACAATGTCCTCTATCAACTCCAATTGGTTTCATTTTAATAGCTCACGGACCCCACGACATTACGTTTTGATGTGTAATTAGGTGTTAAATGTGGTGCTCTACGTAGGGGGTGTGTTTTGACGTGTAATTAGGTGTTAAATGTGGTGTCTAGGATGGGGGGTGTGTTTTGATGTGTAATTAGGTGTTAAATGTGGTGCTCTACGTAGGGGGTGTGTTTTGATGTGTAATTAGGTATTAATTTAGGTGTTTTAGGGAGGGGGTGTGTTTTGATGTGTAATTAGGTGTTAAATGTGGTGTCTAGGATGGGGGGTGTGTTTTGATGTGTAATTAGGTGTTAAATGTGGTGCTCTACGTAGGGGGTGTGTTTTGATGTGTAATTAGGTATTAATTTAGGTGTTTTAGGGAGGGGATGTTTTTCGATGTCTAATTAGGTGTTAAATGTGGTGTCTAGGATGGGGGGTGTGTTTTGATGTGTAATTAGGTGTTAAATGTGGTGCTCTACGTAGGGGGTGTGTTTTGATGTGTAATTAGGTGTTAAATGTGGTGCTCTACGTAGGGGGTGTGTTTTGACGTGTAATTAGGTGTTAAATGTGGTGTCTAGGATGGGGGGTGTGTTTTGATGTGTAATTAGGTGTTAAATGTGGTGCTCTACGTAGGGGGTGTGTTTTGATGTGTAATTAGGTGTTAAATGTGGTGTCTAGGATGGGGGGTGTGTTTTGATGTGTAATTAGGTGTTAAATGTGGTGCTCTACGTAGGGGGTGTGTTTTGACGTGTAATTAGGTGTTAAATGTGGTGTCTAGGATGGGGGGTGTGTTTTGATGTGTAATTAGGTGTTAAATGTGGTGCTCTACGTAGGGGGTGTGTTTTGACGTGTAATTAGGTGTTAAATGTGGTGTCTAGGATGGGGGGTGTGTTTTGATGTGTAATTAGGTGTTAAATGTGGTGCTCTACGTAGGGGGTGTGTTTTGATGTGTAATTAGGTATTAATTTAGGTGTTTTAGGGAGGGGATGTTTTTCGATGTCTAATTAGGTGTTAAATGTGGTGTCTAGGATGGGGGGTGTGTTTTGATGTGTAATTAGGTGTTAAATGTGGTGCTCTACGTAGGGGGTGTGTTTTGATGTGTAATTAGGTGTTAAATGTGGTGTCTAGGATGGGGGGTGTGTTTTGATGTGTAATTAGGTGTTAAATGTGGTGCTCTACGTAGGGGGTGTGTTTTGACGTGTAATTAGGTGTTAAATGTGGTGTCTAGGATGGGGGGTGTGTTTTGATGTGTAATTAGGTGTTAAATGTGGTGCTCTACGTAGGGGGTGTGTTTTGACGTGTAATTAGGTGTTAAATGTGGTGTCTAGGATGGGGGGTGTGTTTTGATGTGTAATTAGGTGTTAAATGTGGTGCTCTACGTAGGGGGTGTGTTTTGATGTGTAATTAGGTATTAATTTAGGTGTTTTAGGGAGGGGATGTTTTTCGATGTCTAATTAGGTGTTAAATGTGGTGTCTAGGATGGGGGGTGTGTTTTGATGTGTAATTAGGTGTTAAATGTGGTGCTCTACGTAGGGGGTGTGTTTTGATGTGTAATTAGGTGTTAAATGTGGTGTCTAGGATGGGGGGTGTGTTTTGATGTGTAATTAGGTGTTAAATGTGGTGCTCTACGTAGGGGGTGTGTTTTGATGTGTAATTAGGTATTAATTTAGGTGTTTTAGGGAGGGGATGTTTTTCGATGTCTAATTAGGTGTTAAATGTGGTGTCTAGGATGGGGGGTGTGTTTTGATGTGTAATTAGGTGTTAAATGTGGTGTCTAGGATGGGGGGTGTGTTTTGATGTGTAATTAGGTGTTAAATGTGGTGCTCTACGTAGGGGGTGTGTTTTGATGTGTAATTAGGTATTAATTTAGGTGTTTTAGGGAGGGGATGTTTTTCGATGTCTAATTAGGTGTTAAATGTGGTGTCTAGGATGGGGGGTGTGTTTTGATGTGTAATTAGGTGTTAAATGTGGTGCTCTACGTAGGGGGTGTGTTTTGATGTCTAATTAGGTGTTAAATGTGGTGTCTAGGATGGGGGGTGTGTTTTGATGTGTAATTAGGTGTTAAATGTGGTGCTCTACGTAGGGGGTGTGTTTTGATGTGTAATTAGGTGTTAAATGTGGTGTCTAGGATGGGGGGTGTGTTTTGATGTGTAATTAGGTGTTAAATGTGGTGCTCTACGTAGGGGGTGTGTTTTGATGTGTAATTAGGTATTAATTTAGGTGTTTTAGGGAGGGGATGTTTTTCGATGTGTAATTAGGTGTTAAATGTGGTGTCTAGGATGGGGGGTGTGTTTTGATGTGTAATTAGGTGTTAAATGTGGTGCTCTACGTAGGGGGTGTGTTTTGATGTGTAATTAGGTATTAATTTAGGTGTTTTAGGGAGGGGATGTTTTTCGATGTCTAATTAGGTGTTAAATGTGGTGTCTAGGATGGGGGGTGTGTTTTGATGTGTAATTAGGTGTTAAATGTGGTGTCTAGGATGGGGGGTGTGTTTTGATGTGTAATTAGGTGTTAAATGTGGTGCTCTACGTAGGGGGTGTGTTTTGACGTGTAATTAGGTGTTAAATGTGGTGTCTAGGATGGGGGGTGTGTTTTGATGTGTAATTAGGTGTTAAATGTGGTGCTCTACGTAGGGGGTGTGTTTTGATGTGTAATTAGGTATTAATTTAGGTGTTTTAGGGAGGGGATGTTTTTCGATGTCTAATTAGGTGTTAAATGTGGTGTCTAGGATGGGGGGTGTGTTTTGATGTGTAATTAGGTGTTAAATGTGGTGCTCTACGTAGGGGGTGTGTTTTGATGTGTAATTAGGTGTTAAATGTGGTGTCTAGGATGGGGGGTGTGTTTTGATGTGTAATTAGGTGTTAAATGTGGTGCTCTACGTAGGGGGTGTGTTTTGATGTGTAATTAGGTGTTAAATGTGGTGTCTAGGATGGGGGGTGTGTTTTGATGTGTAATTAGGTGTTAAATGTGGTGCTCTACGTAGGGGGTGTGTTTTGATGTGTAATTAGGTGTTAAATGTGGTGTCTAGGATGGGGGGTGTGTTTTGATGTGTAATTAGGTGTTAAATGTGGTGCTCTACGTAGGGGGTGTGTTTTGATGTGTAATTAGGTATTAATTTAGGTGTTTTAGGGAGGGGGTGTGTTTTGATGTGTAATTAGGTGTTAAATGTGGTGTCTAGGATGGGGGGTGTGTTTTGATGTGTAATTAGGTGTTAAATGTGGTGTCTAGGATGGGGGGTGTGTTTTGATGTGTAATTAGGTGTTAAATGTGGTGCTCTACGTAGGGGGTGTGTTTTGACGTGTAATTAGGTGTTAAATGTGGTGTCTAGGATGGGGGGTGTGTTTTGATGTGTAATTAGGTGTTAAATGTGGTGCTCTACGTAGGGGGTGTGTTTTGATGTGTAATTAGGTGTTAAATGTGGTGCTCTACGTAGGGGGTGTGTTTTGATGTGTAATTAGGTGTTAAATGTGGTGTCTAGGATGGGGGGTGTGTTTTGATGTGTAATTAGGTGTTAAATGTGGTGTCTAGGATGGGGGGTGTGTTTTGATGTGTAATTAGGTGTTAAATGTGGTGCTCTACGTAGGGGGTGTGTTTTGATGTGTAATTAGGTGTTAAATGTGGTGTCTAGGATGGGGGGTGTGTTTTGATGTGTAATTAGGTGTTAAATGTGGTGCTCTACGTAGGGGGTGTGTTTTGATGTGTAATTAGGTATTAATTTAGGTGTTTTAGGGAGGGGGTGTGTTTTGATGTGTAATTAGGTGTTAAATGTGGTGTCTAGGATGGGGGGTGTGTTTTGATGTGTAATTAGGTGTTAAATGTGGTGTCTAGGATGGGGGGTGTGTTTTGATGTGTAATTAGGTGTTAAATGTGGTGCTCTACGTAGGGGGTGTGTTTTGACGTGTAATTAGGTGTTAAATGTGGTGTCTAGGATGGGGGGTGTGTTTTGATGTGTAATTAGGTGTTAAATGTGGTGCTCTACGTAGGGGGTGTGTTTTGATGTGTAATTAGGTATTAATTTAGGTGTTTTAGGGAGGGGATGTTTTTCGATGTCTAATTAGGTGTTAAATGTGGTGTCTAGGATGGGGGGTGTGTTTTGATGTGTAATTAGGTGTTAAATGTGGTGCTCTACGTAGGGGGTGTGTTTTGATGTGTAATTAGGTGTTAAATGTGGTGCTCTACGTAGGGGGTGTGTTTTGACGTGTAATTAGGTGTTAAATGTGGTGTCTAGGATGGGGGGTGTGTTTTGATGTGTAATTAGGTGTTAAATGTGGTGCTCTACGTAGGGGGTGTGTTTTGATGTGTAATTAGGTGTTAAATGTGGTGTCTAGGATGGGGGGTGTGTTTTGATGTGTAATTAGGTGTTAAATGTGGTGCTCTACGTAGGGGGTGTGTTTTGATGTGTAATTAGGTATTAATTTAGGTGTTTTAGGGAGGGGATGTTTTTCGATGTCTAATTAGGTGTTAAATGTGGTGTCTAGGATGGGGGGTGTGTTTTGATGTGTAATTAGGTGTTAAATGTGGTGCTCTACGTAGGGGGTGTGTTTTGATGTGTAATTAGGTGTTAAATGTGGTGTCTAGGATGGGGGGTGTGTTTTGATGTGTAATTAGGTGTTAAATGTGGTGCTCTACGTAGGGGGTGTGTTTTGATGTGTAATTAGGTATTAATTTAGGTGTTTTAGGGAGGGGATGTTTTTCGATGTCTAATTAGGTGTTAAATGTGGTGTCTAGGATGGGGGGTGTGTTTTGATGTGTAATTAGGTGTTAAATGTGGTGCTCTACGTAGGGGGTGTGTTTTGATGTGTAATTAGGTGTTAAATGTGGTGTCTAGGATGGGGGGTGTGTTTTGATGTGTAATTAGGTGTTAAATGTGGTGCTCTACGTAGGGGGTGTGTTTTGATGTGTAATTAGGTATTAATTTAGGTGTTTTAGGGAGGGGATGTTTTTCGATGTCTAATTAGGTGTTAAATGTGGTGTCTAGGATGGGGGGTGTGTTTTGATGTGTAATTAGGTGTTAAATGTGGTGCTCTACGTAGGGGGTGTGTTTTGATGTGTAATTAGGTGTTAAATGTGGTGTCTAGGATGGGGGGTGTGTTTTGATGTGTAATTAGGTGTTAAATGTGGTGCTCTACGTAGGGGGTGTGTTTTGATGTGTAATTAGGTGTTAAATGTGGTGTCTAGGATGGGGGGTGTGTTTTGATGTGTAATTAGGTGTTAAATGTGGTGCTCTACGTAGGGGGTGTGTTTTGATGTGTAATTAGGTATTAATTTAGGTGTTTTAGGGAGGGGATGTTTTTCGATGTCTAATTAGGTGTTAAATGTGGTGTCTAGGATGGGGGGTGTGTTTTGATGTGTAATTAGGTGTTAAATGTTGTGCTCTACGTAGGGGGTGTGTTTTGATGTGTAATTAGGTATTAATTTAGGTGTTTTAGGGAGGGGATGTTTTTCGATGTCTAATTAGGTGTTAAATGTGGTGTCTAGGATGGGGGGTGTGTTTTGATGTGTAATTAGGTGTTAAATGTGGTGCTCTACGTAGGGGGTGTGTTTTGATGTGTAATTAGGTGTTAAATGTGGTGTCTAGGATGGGGGGTGTGTTTTGATGTGTAATTAGGTGTTAAATGTGGTGCTCTACGTAGGGGGTGTGTTTTGATGTGTAATTAGGTATTAATTTAGGTGTTTTAGGGAGGGGATGTTTTTCGATGTCTAATTAGGTGTTAAATGTGGTGTCTAGGATGGGGGGTGTGTTTTGATGTGTAATTAGGTGTTAAATGTGGTGCTCTACGTAGGGGGTGTGTTTTGATGTGTAATTAGGTGTTAAATGTGGTGCTCTACGTAGGGGGTGTGTTTTGATGTGTAATTAGGTGTTAAATGTGGTGTCTAGGATGGGGGGTGTGTTTTGATGTGTAATTAGGTGTTAAATGTGGTGTCTAGGATGGGGGGTGTGTTTTGATGTGTAATTAGGTATTAATTTAGGTGTTTTAGGGAGGGGATGTTTTTCGATGTCTAATTAGGTGTTAAATGTGGTGTCTAGGATGGGGGGTGTGTTTTGATGTGTAATTAGGTGTTAAATGTGGTGCTCTACGTAGGGGGTGTGTTTTGATGTGTAATTAGGTGTTAAATGTGGTGCTCTACGTAGGGGGTGTGTTTTGATGTGTAATTAGGTGTTAAATGTGGTGTCTAGGATGGGGGGTGTGTTTTGATGTGTAATTAGGTGTTAAATGTGGTGCTCTACGTAGGGGGTGTGTTTTGATGTGTAATTAGGTGTTAAATGTGGTGTCTAGGATGGGGGGTGTGTTTTGATGTGTAATTAGGTGTTAAATGTGGTGCTCTACGTAGGGGGTGTGTTTTGATGTGTAATTAGGTATTAATTTAGGTGTTTTAGGGAGGGGATGTTTTTCGATGTGTAATTAGGTGTTAAATGTGGTGTCTAGGATGGGGGGTGTGTTTTGATGTGTAATTAGGTGTTAAATGTGGTGCTCTACGTAGGGGGTGTGTTTTGATGTGTAATTAGGTATTAATTTAGGTGTTTTAGGGAGGGGATGTTTTTCGATGTCTAATTAGGTGTTAAATGTGGTGTCTAGGATGGGGGGTGTGTTTTGATGTGTAATTAGGTGTTAAATGTGGTGCTCTACGTAGGGGGTGTGTTTTGATGTGTAATTAGGTGTTAAATGTGGTGCTCTACGTAGGGGGTGTGTTTTGATGTGTAATTAGGTATTAATTTAGGTGTTTTAGGGAGGGGGTGTGTTTTGATGTGTAATTAGGTGTTAAATGTGGTGTCTAGGATGGGGGGTGTGTTTTGATGTGTAATTAGGTGTTAAATGTGGTGCTCTACGTAGGGGGTGTGTTTTGATGTGTAATTAGGTGTTAAATGTGGTGTCTAGGATGGGGGGTGTGTTTTGATGTGTAATTAGGTGTTAAATGTGGTGCTCTACGTAGGGGGTGTGTTTTGATGTGTAATTAGGTATTAATTTAGGTGTTTTAGGGAGGGGGTGTGTTTTGATGTGTAATTAGGTGTTAAATGTGGTGTCTAGGATGGGGGGTGTGTTTTGATGTGTAATTAGGTGTTAAATGTGGTGCTCTACGTAGGGGGTGTGTTTTGATGTGTAATTAGGTGTTAAATGTGGTGTCTAGGATGGGGGGTGTGTTTTGATGTGTAATTAGGTGTTAAATGTGGTGCTCTACGTAGGGGGTGTGTTTTGATGTGTAATTAGGTATTAATTTAGGTGTTTTAGGGAGGGGGTGTGTTTTGATGTGTAATTAGGTGTTAAATGTGGTGTCTAGGATGGGGGGTGTGTTTTGATGTGTAATTAGGTGTTAAATGTGGTGTCTAGGATGGGGGGTGTGTTTTGATGTGTAATTAGGTGTTAAATGTGGTGTCTAGGATGGGGGGTGTGTTTTGATGTGTAATTAGGTGTTAAATGTGGTGTCTAGGATGGGGGGTGTGTTTTGATGTGTAATTAGGTGTTAAATGTGGTGTCTAGGATGGGGGGTGTGTTTTGATGTGTAATTAGGTGTTAAATGTGGTGCTCTACGTAGGGGGTGTGTTTTGACGTGTAATTAGGTGTTAAATGTGGTGTCTAGGATGGGGGGTGTGTTTTGATGTGTAATTAGGTGTTAAATGTGGTGCTCTACGTAGGGGGTGTGTTTTGACGTGTAATTAGGTGTTAAATGTGGTGTCTAGGATGGGGGGTGTGTTTTGATGTGTAATTAGGTGTTAAATGTGGTGCTCTACGTAGGGGGTGTGTTTTGATGTGTAATTAGGTATTAATTTAGGTGTTTTAGGGAGGGGATGTTTTTCGATGTCTAATTAGGTGTTAAATGTGGTGTCTAGGATGGGGGGTGTGTTTTGATGTGTAATTAGGTGTTAAATGTGGTGCTCTACGTAGGGGGTGTGTTTTGATGTGTAATTAGGTGTTAAATGTGGTGTCTAGGATGGGGGGTGTGTTTTGATGTGTAATTAGGTGTTAAATGTGGTGCTCTACGTAGGGGGTGTGTTTTGATGTGTAATTAGGTATTAATTTAGGTGTTTTAGGGAGGGGATGTTTTTCGATGTCTAATTAGGTGTTAAATGTGGTGTCTAGGATGGGGGGTGTGTTTTGATGTGTAATTAGGTGTTAAATGTGGTGCTCTACGTAGGGGGTGTGTTTTGACGTGTAATTAGGTGTTAAATGTGGTGTCTAGGATGGGGGGTGTGTTTTGATGTGTAATTAGGTGTTAAATGTGGTGCTCTACGTAGGGGGTGTGTTTTGATGTGTAATTAGGTATTAATTTAGGTGTTTTAGGGAGGGGATGTTTTTCGATGTCTAATTAGGTGTTAATTTTGGTGTTTTAGGTCGAAATCTTGATATAATTTTTTCGGGGTAGAAATCTTGATATAATTTTTTCGGGGTCGAAATCTTGATATACGTAAAATTAAATTTTTTCGGGGTCGAAATCTTGATATAATTTTTTCGGGGTCGAAATCTTGATATACGTAAAATACAATTTTTTCGGGGTCGAAATCTTGATATAATTTTTTCGGGGTCGAAATCTTGATATACGTAAAATACAATTTTTTCGGGGTCGAAATCTTGATATAATTTTTTCGGGGTCGAAATCTTGATATACGTAAAATTAAATTTTTTCGGGGTCGAAATCTTGATATAATTTTTTCGGGGTCGAAATCTTGATATACGTAAAATACAATTTTTTCGGGGTCGAAATCTTGATATACGTAAAATACAATTTTTTCGGGGTCGAAATCTTGATATAATTTTTTCGGGGTCGAAATCTTGATATACGTAAAATACAATTTTTTCGGGGTCGAAATCTTGATATAATTTTTTCGGGGTCGAAATCTTGATATACGTAAAATACAATTTTTTCGGGGTCGAAATCTTGATATAATTTTTTCGGGGTCGAAATCTTGATATACGTAAAATTAAATTTTTTCGGGGTCGAAATCTTGATATAATTTTTTCGGGGTCGAAATCTTGATATACGTAAAATACAATTTTTTCGGGGTCGAAATCTTGATATACATAAAATACAATTTTTTCGGGGTCGAAATCTTGATATAATTTTTTCGGGGTCGAAATCTTGATATACGTAAAATACAATTTTTTCGGGGTCGAAATCTTGATATACGTAAAATACAATTTTTTCGGGGTCGAAATCTTGATATAATTTTTTCGGGGTCGAAATCTTGATATACGTAAAATACAATTTTTTCGGGGTCGAAATCTTGATATACGTAAAATACAATTTTTTCGGGGTCGAAATCTTGATATAATTTTTTCGGGGTCGAAATCTTGATATACGTAAAATTAAATTTTTTCGGGGTCGAAATCTTGATATAATTTTTTCGGGGTCGAAATCTTGATATACGTAAAATACAATTTTTTCGGGGTCGAAATCTTGATATACGTAAAATACAATTTTTTCGGGGTCGAAATCTTGATATACGTAAAATACAATTTTTTCGGGGTCGAAATCTTGATATACGTAAAATACAATTTTTTCGGGGTCGAAATCTTGATATAATTTTTTCGGGGTCGAAATCTTGATATACGTAAAATACAATTTTTTCGGGGTCGAAATCTTGATATACGTAAAATACAATTTTTTCGGGGTCGAAATCTTGATATACGTAAAATACAATTTTTTCGGGGTCGAAATCTTGATATAATTTTTTCGGGGTCGAAATCTTGATATACGTAAAATACAATTTTTTCGGGGTCGAAATCTTGATATAATTTTTTCGGGGTCGAAATCTTGATATACGTAAAATACAATTTTTTTGGGGTCGAAATCTTGATATAATTTTTTCGGGGTCGAAATCTTGATATACGTAAAATACAATTTTTTCGGGGTCGAAATCTTGATATACGTAAAATACAATTTTTTCGGGGTCGAAATCTTGATATAATTTTTTCGGGGTCGAAATCTTGATATACGTTAAATTAAATTTTTTCGGGGTCGAAATCTTGATATAATTTTTTCGGGGTCGAAATCTTGATATACGTAAAATACAATTTTTTCGGGGTCGAAATCTTGATATACGTAAAATACAATTTTTTCGGGGTCGAAATCTTGATATACGTAAAATACAATTTTTTCGGGGTCGAAATCTTGATATAATTTTTTCGGGGTCGAAATCTTGATATACGTAAAATACAATTTTTTCGGGGTCGAAATCTTGATATAATTTTTTCGGGGTCGAAATCTTGATATACGTAAAATTAAATTTTTTCGGGGTCGAAATCTTGATATAATTTTTTCGGGGTCGAAATCTTGATATACGTAAAATACAATTTTTTCGGGGTCGAAATCTTGATATACGTAAAATACAATTTTTTCGGGGTCGAAATCTTGATATACGTAAAATACAATTTTTTCGGGGTCGAAATCTTGATATACGTAAAATACAATTTTTTCGGGGTCGAAATCTTGATATAATTTTTTCGGGGTCGAAATCTTGATATAATTTTTTCGGGGTCGAAATCTTGATATACGTAAAATACAATTTTTTCGGGGTCGAAATCTTGATATACGTAAAATACAATTTTTTCGGGGTCGAAATCTTGATATACGTAAAATACAATTTTTTCGGGGTCGAAATCTTGATATAATTTTTTCGGGGTCGAAATCTTGATATACGTAAAATACAATTTTTTCGGGGTCGAAATCTTGATATACGTAAAATACAATTTTTTCGGGGTCGAAATCTTGATATAATTTTTTCGGGGTCGAAATCTTGATATACGTTAAATTAAATTTTTTCGGGGTCGAAATCTTGATATAATTTTTTCGGGGTCGAAATCTTGATATACGTAAAATACAATTTTTTCGGGGTCGAAATCTTGATATACGTAAAATACAATTTTTTCGGGGTCGAAATCTTGATATACGTAAAATACAATTTTTTCGGGGTCGAAATCTTGATATAATTTTTTCGGGGTCGAAATCTTGATATACGTAAAATACAATTTTTTCGGGGTCGAAATCTTGATATAATTTTTTCGGGGTCGAAATCTTGATATACGTAAAATTAAATTTTTTCGGGGTCGAAATCTTGATATAATTTTTTCGGGGTCGAAATCTTGATATACGTAAAATACAATTTTTTCGGGGTCGAAATCTTGATATACGTAAAATACAATTTTTTCGGGGTCGAAATCTTGATATACGTAAAATACAATTTTTTCGGGGTCGAAATCTTGATATACGTAAAATACAATTTTTTCGGGGTCGAAATCTTGATATAATTTTTTCGGGGTCGAAATCTTGATATACGTAAAATACAATTTTTTCGGGGTCGAAATCTTGATATACGTAAAATACAATTTTTTCGGGGTCGAAATCTTGATATACGTAAAATACAATTTTTTCGGGGTCGAAATCTTGATATAATTTTTTCGGGGTCGAAATCTTGATATACGTAAAATACAATTTTTTCGGGGTCGAAATCTTGATATACGTAAAATACAATTTTTTCGGGGTCGAAATCTTGATATACGTAAAATACAATTTTTTCGGGGTCGAAATCTTGATATAATTTTTTCGGGGTCGAAATCTTGATATACGTAAAATACAATTTTTTCGGGGTCGAAATCTTGATATACGTAAAATACAATTTTTTCGGGGTCGAAATCTTGATATACGTAAAATACAATTTTTTCGGGGTCGAAATCTTGATATACGTAAAATACAATTTTTTCGGGGTCGAAATCTTGATATACGTAAAATACAATTTTTTCGGGGTCGAAATCTTGATATAATTTTTTCGGGGTCGAAATCTTGATATACGTAAAATACAATTTTTTCGGGGTCGAAATCTTGATATAATTTTTTCGGGGTCGAAATCTTGATATACGTAAAATTAAATTTTTTCGGGGTCGAAATCTTGATATAATTTTTTCGGGGTCGAAATCTTGATATACGTAAAATACAATTTTTTCGGGGTCGAAATCTTGATATACGTAAAATACAATTTTTTCGGGGTCGAAATCTTGATATACGTAAAATACAATTTTTTCGGGGTCGAAATCTTGATATACGTAAAATACAATTTTTTCGGGGTCGAAATCTTGATATAATTTTTTCGGGGTCGAAATCTTGATATACGTAAAATACAATTTTTTCGGGGTCGAAATCTTGATATACGTAAAATACAATTTTTTCGGGGTCGAAATCTTGATATAATTTTTTCGGGGTCGAAATCTTGATATACGTAAAATACAATTTTTTCGGGGTCGAAATCTTGATATACGTAAAATACAATTTTTTCGGGGTCGAAATCTTGATATACGTAAAATACAATTTTTTCGGGGTCGAAATCTTGATATAATTTTTTCGGGGTCGAAATCTTGATATACGTAAAATACAATTTTTTCGGGGTCGAAATCTTGATATACGTAAAATACAATTTTTTCGGGGTCGAAATCTTGATATAATTTTTTCGGGGTCGAAATCTTGATATACGTAAAATACAATTTTTTTGGGGTCGAAATCTTGATATAATTTTTTCGGGGTCGAAATCTTGATATACGTAAAATACAATTTTTTCGGGGTCGAAATCTTGATATACGTAAAATACAATTTTTTCGGGGTCGAAATCTTGATATAATTTTTTCGGGGTCGAAATCTTGATATACGTTAAATTAAATTTTTTCGGGGTCGAAATCTTGATATAATTTTTTCGGGGTCGAAATCTTGATATACGTAAAATACAATTTTTTCGGGGTCGAAATCTTGATATACGTAAAATACAATTTTTTCGGGGTCGAAATCTTGATATACGTAAAATACAATTTTTTCGGGGTCGAAATCTTGATATAATTTTTTCGGGGTCGAAATCTTGATATACGTAAAATACAATTTTTTCGGGGTCGAAATCTTGATATAATTTTTTCGGGGTCGAAATCTTGATATACGTAAAATTAAATTTTTTCGGGGTCGAAATCTTGATATAATTTTTTCGGGGTCGAAATCTTGATATACGTAAAATACAATTTTTTCGGGGTCGAAATCTTGATATACGTAAAATACAATTTTTTCGGGGTCGAAATCTTGATATACGTAAAATACAATTTTTTCGGGGTCGAAATCTTGATATACGTAAAATACAATTTTTTCGGGGTCGAAATCTTGATATAATTTTTTCGGGGTCGAAATCTTGATATACGTAAAATACAATTTTTTCGGGGTCGAAATCTTGATATACGTAAAATACAATTTTTTCGGGGTCGAAATCTTGATATACGTAAAATACAATTTTTTCGGGGTCGAAATCTTGATATAATTTTTTCGGGGTCGAAATCTTGATATACGTAAAATTAAATTTTTTCGGGGTCGAAATCTTGATATAATTTTTTCGGGGTCGAAATCTTGATATACGTAAAATACAATTTTTTCGGGGTCGAAATCTTGATATACGTAAAATACAATTTTTTCGGGGTCGAAATCTTGATATACGTAAAATACAATTTTTTCGGGGTCGAAATCTTGATATACGTAAAATACAATTTTTTCGGGGTCGAAATCTTGATATAATTTTTTCGGGGTCGAAATCTTGATATACGTAAAATACAATTTTTTCGGGGTCGAAATCTTGATATACGTAAAATACAATTTTTTCGGGGTCGAAATCTTGATATACGTAAAATACAATTTTTTCGGGGTCGAAATCTTGATATAATTTTTTCGGGTCGAAATCTTGATATACGTAAAATACAATTTTTTCGGGGTCGAAATCTTGATATACGTAAAATACAATTTTTTCGGGGTCGAAATCTTGATATACGTAAAATACAATTTTTTCGGGGTCGAAATCTTGATATACGTTAAATTAAATTTTTTCGGGGTCGAAATCTTGATATAATTTTTTCGGGGTCGAAATCTTGATATACGTAAAATACAATTTTTTCGGGGTCGAAATCTTGATATACGTAAAATACAATTTTTTCGGGGTCGAAATCTTGATATAATTTTTTCGGGGTCGAAATCTTGATATACGTAAAATACAATTTTTTCGGGGTCGAAATCTTGATATAATTTTTTCGGGTGATCGAATCTTGATATAAGTAAAATTAATTTTTTCGGGGTCGAAATCTTGATATAATTTTTCGGGGTCGAAATCTTGATATACGTAAAATACAATTTTTTCGGGGTCGAAATCTTGATATACGTAAAATACAATTTTTTCGGGGTCGAAATCTTGATATACGTAAAATACAATTTTTTCGGGGTCGAAATCTTGATATAATTTTTTCGGGGTCGAAATCTTGATATACGTAAAATTAAATTTTTTCGGGGTCGAAATCTTGATATAATTTTTTCGGGGTCGAAATCTTGATATACGTAAAATACAATTTTTCGGGGTCGAAATCTTGATATACGTAAAATACAATTTTTTCGGGGTCGAAATCTTGATATAATTTTTTTCGGGGTCGAAATCTTGATATACGTAAAATTAAATTTTTTCGGGGTCGAAATCTTGATATAATTTTTTCGGGGTCGAAATCTTGATATACGTAAAATACAATTTTTTCGGGGTCGAAATCTTGATATACGTAAAATACAATTTTTCGGGGTCGAAATCTTGATATACGTAAAATACAATTTTTTCGGGGTCGAAATCTTGATATAATTTTTTCGGGTCGAAATCTTGATATACGTAAAATACAATTTTTCGGGGTCGAAATCTTGATATACGTAAAATTAAATTTTTTCGGGGTCGAAATCTTGATATAATTTTTTCGGGGTCGAAATCTTGATATACGTAAAATACAATTTTTCGGGGTCGAAATCTTGATATACGTAAAATACAATTTTTTCGGGGTCGAAATCTTGATATACGTAAAATACAATTTTTTCGGGGTCGAAATCTTGATATACGTAAAATACAATTTTTCGGGGTCGAAATCTTGATATAATTTTTCGGGGTCGAAATCTTGATATACGTAAAATACAATTTTTTCGGGGTCGAAATCTTGATATAATTTTTTCGGGGTCGAAATCTTGATATACGTAAAATTAAATTTTTTCGGGGTCGAAATCTTGATATAATTTTTTCGGGGTCGAAATCTTGATATACGTAAAATACAATTTTTTCGGGGTCGAAATCTTGATATACGTAAAATACAATTTTTTCGGGGTCGAAATCTTTATATAATTTTTTCGGGGTCGAAATCTTGATATACGTAAAATACAATTTTTTCGGGGTCGAAATCTTGATATAATTTTTTCGGGGTCGAAATCTTGATATACGTAAAATACAATTTTTTCGGGGTCGAAATCTTGATATAATTTTTTCGGGGTCGAAATCTTGATATAATTTTTTCGGGGTCGAAATCTTGATATACGTAAAATACAATTTTTTCGGGGTCGAAATCTTGATATACGTAAAATACAATTTTTTCGGGGTCGAAATCTTGATATACGTAAAATACAATTTTTTCGGGGTCGAAATCTTGATATAATTTTTTCGGGGTCGAAATCTTGATATACGTAAAATACAATTTTTTCGGGGTCGAAATCTTGATATAATTTTTTCGGGGTCGAAATCTTGATATACGTAAAATTAAATTTTTTCGGGGTCGAAATCTTGATATAATTTTTTCGGGGTCGAAATCTTGATATAATTTTTTCGGGGTCGAAATCTTGATATACGTAAAATACAATTTTTTCGGGGTCGAAATCTTGATATACGTAAAATACAATTTTTTCGGGGTCGAAATCTTGATATACGTAAAATACAATTTTTTCGGGGTCGAAATCTTGATATAATTTTTTCGGGGTCGAAATCTTGATATACGTAAAATACAATTTTTTCGGGGTCGAAATCTTGATATACGTAAAATACAATTTTTTCGGGGTCGAAATCTTGATATACGTAAAATACAATTTTTTCGGGGTCGAAATCTTGATATAATTTTTTCGGGGTCGAAATCTTGATATACGTAAAATACAATTTTTTCGGGGTCGAAATCTTGATATACGTAAAATACAATTTTTTCGGGGTCGAAATCTTGATATACGTAAAATACAATTTTTTCGGGGTCGAAATCTTGATATAATTTTTTCGGGGTCGAAATCTTGATATAATTTTTTCGGGGTCGAAATCTTGATATACGTAAAATACAATTTTTTCGGGGTCGAAATCTTGATATACGTAAAATACAATTTTTTCGGGGTCGAAATCTTGATATACGTAAAATACAATTTTTTCGGGGTCGAAATCTTGATATAATTTTTTCGGGGTCGAAATCTTGATATACGTAAAATACAATTTTTTCGGGGTCGAAATCTTGATATAATTTTTTCGGGGTCGAAATCTTGATATACGTAAAATTAAATTTTTTCGGGGTCGAAATCTTGATATAATTTTTTCGGGGTCGAAATCTTGATATACGTAAAATACAATTTTTTCGGGGTCGAAATCTTGATATACGTAAAATACAATTTTTTCGGGGTCGAAATCTTGATATACGTAAAATACAATTTTTTCGGGGTCGAAATCTTGATATACGTAAAATACAATTTTTTCGGGGTCGAAATCTTGATATAATTTTTTCGGGGTCGAAATCTTGATATACGTAAAATACAATTTTTTCGGGGTCGAAATCTTGATATAATTTTTTCGGGGTCGAAATCTTGATATACGTAAAATACAATTTTTTCGGGGTCGAAATCTTGATATAATTTTTTCGGGGTCGAAATCTTGATATACGTAAAATAAATTTTTTCGGGGTCGAAATCTTGATATAATTTTTTCGGGGTCGAAATCTTGATATACGTAAAATACAATTTTTTCGGGGTCGAAATCTTGATATACGTAAAATACAATTTTTTCGGGGTCGAAATCTTGATATAATTTTTTCGGGGTCGAAATCTTGATATACGTAAAATAAATTTTTTCGGGGTCGAAATCTTGATATAATTTTTTCGGGGTCGAAATCTTGATATACGTAAAATACAATTTTTTCGGGGTCGAAATCTTGATATACGTAAATACAATTTTTTCGGGGTCGAAATCTTGATATACGTAAAATACAATTTTTTCGGGGTCGAAATCTTGATATAATTTTTTCGGGGTCGAAATCTTGATATACGTAAAATACAATTTTTTCGGGGTCGAAATCTTGATATACGTAAAATTAAATTTTTTCGGGGTCGAAATCTTGATATAATTTTTTCGGGGTCGAAATCTTGATATACGTAAAATACAATTTTTTCGGGGTCGAAATCTTGATATACGTAAAATACAATTTTTTCGGGGTCGAAATCTTGATATACGTAAAATACAATTTTTTCGGGGTCGAAATCTTGATATACGTAAAATACAATTTTTTCGGGGTCGAAATCTTGATATAATTTTTTCGGGGTCGAAATCTTGATATACGTAAAATACAATTTTTTCGGGGTCGAAATCTTGATATAATTTTTTCGGGGTCGAAATCTTGATATACGTAAAATAAATTTTTTCGGGGTCGAAATCTTGATATAATTTTTTCGGGGTCGAAATCTTGATATACGTAAAATACAATTTTTTCGGGGTCGAAATCTTGATATACGTAAAATACAATTTTTTCGGGGTCGAAATCTTGATATAATTTTTTCGGGGTCGAAATCTTGATATACGTAAAATACAATTTTTTCGGGGTCGAAATCTTGATATAATTTTTTCGGGGTCGAAATCTTGATATACGTAAAATACAATTTTTTCGGGGTCGAAATCTTGATATAATTTTTTCGGGGTCGAAATCTTGATATAATTTTTTCGGGGTCGAAATCTTGATATACGTAAAATACAATTTTTTCGGGGTCGAAATCTTGATATACGTAAAATACAATTTTTTCGGGGTCGAAATCTTGATATACGTAAAATACAATTTTTTCGGGGTCGAAATCTTGATATAATTTTTTCGGGGTCGAAATCTTGATATACGTAAAATACAATTTTTTCGGGGTCGAAATCTTGATATAATTTTTTCGGGGTCGAAATCTTGATATACGTAAAATTAAATTTTTTCGGGGTCGAAATCTTGATATAATTTTTTCGGGGTCGAAATCTTGATATAATTTTTTCGGGGTCGAAATCTTGATATACGTAAAATACAATTTTTTCGGGGTCGAAATCTTGATATACGTAAAATACAATTTTTTCGGGGTCGAAATCTTGATATACGTAAAATACAATTTTTTCGGGGTCGAAATCTTGATATACGTAAAATACAATTTTTTCGGGGTCGAAATCTTGATATAATTTTTTCGGGGTCGAAATCTTGATATACGTAAAATACAATTTTTTCGGGGTCGAAATCTTGATATACGTAAATACAATTTTTTCGGGGTCGAAATCTTGATATACGTAAAATACAATTTTTTCGGGGTCGAAATCTTGATATAATTTTTTCGGGGTCGAAATCTTGATATACGTAAAATACAATTTTTTCGGGGTCGAAATCTTGATATACGTAAAATACAATTTTTTCGGGGTCGAAATCTTGATATACGTAAAATACAATTTTTTCGGGGTCGAAATCTTGATATAATTTTTTCGGGGTCGAAATCTTGATATAATTTTTTCGGGGTCGAAATCTTGATATACGTAAAATACAATTTTTTCGGGGTCGAAATCTTGATATACGTAAAATACAATTTTTTCGGGGTCGAAATCTTGATATACGTAAAATACAATTTTTTCGGGGTCGAAATCTTGATATAATTTTTTCGGGGTCGAAATCTTGATATACGTAAAATACAATTTTTTCGGGGTCGAAATCTTGATATAATTTTTTCGGGGTCGAAATCTTGATATACGTAAAATTAAATTTTTTCGGGGTCGAAATCTTGATATAATTTTTTCGGGGTCGAAATCTTGATATACGTAAAATACAATTTTTTCGGGGTCGAAATCTTGATATACGTAAAATACAATTTTTTCGGGGTCGAAATCTTGATATACGTAAAATACAATTTTTTCGGGGTCGAAATCTTGATATACGTAAAATACAATTTTTCGGGGTCGAAATCTTGATATAATTTTTTCGGGGTCGAAATCTTGATATACGTAAAATACAATTTTTTCGGGGTCGAAATCTTGATATACGTAAAATACAATTTTTTCGGGGTCGAAATCTTGATATACGTAAAATACAATTTTTTCGGGGTCGAAATCTTGATATAATTTTTTCGGGTCGAAATCTTGATATACGTAAAATAAATTTTTTCGGGGTCGAAATCTTGATATAATTTTTTCGGGGTCGAAATCTTGATATACGTAAAATACAATTTTTTCGGGGTCGAAATCTTGATATACGTAAAATACAATTTTTTCGGGGTCGAAATCTTGATATACGTAAAATACAATTTTTTCGGGGTCGAAATCTTGATATAATTTTTTCGGGGTCGAAATCTTGATATACGTAAAATTAAATTTTTTCGGGGTCGAAATCTTGATATAATTTTTTCGGGGTCGAAATCTTGATATACGTAAAATACAATTTTTTCGGGGTCGAAATCTTGATATACGTAAAATACAATTTTTTCGGGGTCGAAATCTTGATATACGTAAAATACAATTTTTTCGGGGTCGAAATCTTGATATACGTAAAATACAATTTTTTCGGGGTCGAAATCTTGATATAATTTTTTCGGGGTCGAAATCTTGATATACGTAAAATACAATTTTTTCGGGGTCGAAATCTTGATATACGTAAAATACAATTTTTTCGGGGTCGAAATCTTGATATACGTAAAATACAATTTTTTCGGGGTCGAAATCTTGATATAAATTTTTTCGGGGTCGAAATCTTGATATACGTAAAATACAATTTTTTCGGGGTCGAAATCTTGATATACGTAAAATACAATTTTTTCGGGGTCGAAATCTTGATATACGTAAAATACAATTTTTTCGGGGTCGAAATCTTGATATACGTAAATTAAATTTTTTCGGGGTCGAAATCTTGATATAATTTTTTCGGGGTCGAAATCTTGATATACGTAAAATACAATTTTTTCGGGGTCGAAATCTTGATATACGTAAAATACAATTTTTTCGGGGTCGAAATCTTGAAATAATTTTTTCGGGTCGAAATCTTGATATACGTAAAATACAATTTTTTCGGGGTCGAAATCTTGATATAATTTTTTCGGGGTCGAAATCTTGATATACGTAAAATTAAATTTT
>JAZKLR010000903.1:0-21314 GCA_037103525.1 Ganaspis brasiliensis
GAACTGCGCGTTACTATCAACTTGTCAAAAAATGAAAATTCAATCAATTTTTGCCTCGCCAGAAAAATTGAGCAAAATGCACAACAAAATTTACAGACAAATATCATATATTTTCCGTATTTCTAGATCTAATTTCAAACAATTTTATCTATTAAAGAACAAAATTGAACAAAAATTGAAGGACTGCGCGTTACTTTCAACTTGTCAGAAAATAAAACTTTAATCAACTTTTGCCTCCCCAGAAAATTTGGCAAAGTACACAAAAAAATTTTCAGACAAATATCAATTATTTTTCATATTTCTAGATCGAATTTAAAACTATTTTATCTAGTAACGAATAAAATTAAACAAAAATTAAAGAACTGCGCGTTACTTTCAAATTGTCAAAAAATGAAAATTCAATCAATTTTTGCCTCGCCACAAAAATTTGGCAAAATGCACAAAAAAATGTTTAGACAAATATCATATATTTTTCATATTTCTAGATCTAATTTCAAACAATTTTATCTATTAATGAACAAAATTAAACAAAAATTGAAGAACTGCGCGTTACTTTCAACTTGTCAAAAAATAAAACTTTAATCAACTTTTGCCTCCCCAGAAAAATGTAGCAAAATACACAAAAAAATTTTCAGACAAATATCAATTATTTTCCATATTTCTAGATCTAATTTAAAACAATTTTATTTATTAACAAACAAAATTGAACAAAAATTAAAGAACTGCGCGTTACTTGCAACTTGTCAAAAATGAAAATTCAATCAATTTTTGCCTCGCCAGAAAAATTTAGCAAAATGCACAAAATATTTTCAGACAAATATCATATATTTTCCATATTTCTAGATCTAATTTTAAACAATTTCATCTATTAACAAACAAAATTGAACAAAAATTAAAGAACTGCGCGTTACTTTCAACTTGTCAAAAAATGAAAATTCAATCAATTTTTGCCTCGCCAGAAAAATTTAGCAAAATGCACAAAACATTTTCAGACAAATATAATATATTTTCCATATTTCTAGATCTATTTTCAAACAATTTTATCTATTAACGAACAAAATTGAACAAAAATTAAAGAACTGCGCGTTACTTTTAACTTGTCAAAAAATAAAAATTCAATCAATTTTTGCCTCGCAAGAAAAATTTAGTAAAATGCACAAAAAAACTTTCAGACAAATATCATATATTTTCCATATTTCTAGATCTAATTTTAAACAATTTCATCTATTAACGAACAAAATTGAACAAAAATTAAAGAACTGCGCGTTGCTTTCAACTTGTCAAAAAATTAAAATTCAATCAATTTTTGCTTCGCCAGAAAAATGTAGCAAAATACACAAAAAAATTTTCAGACGAATAACAAATATTTTTCAAATTTCTAGATCTAATTTTCAACAATTTCATCTATTAACGAACAAAATTGAACAAAAATTGAAGGAGTGCGCGTTACTTTCATATTGTCAAAAAATGAAAATTCAATCAATTTTTGCCTGGCCAGAAAAATTTGCAAAATACACAGAAAAATTTTCAGACAAATATTATATATTTTCCATATTTCAAGATCTAATTTCAAACTTTTTTATCTAATAACGAACAAAATTGAACAAAAATTGAAGGACTACGCGTTACTTTCAGCATGTCAAAAAATGAAAATTTAATCAACTTTTGCCTCCCAAGAAAAATTTGGCAAAACGCTAAAAAAAATTTTCAGACAAATATCAATAATTTTTCATATATCTAAATCTAATTTCAAACACTTTCTTCTATTAACAAACAAAATTGAACAAAAATTAAAGAACTGCAGGTTACTTTCAACTTGTCAAAAAATGAAAATTCAATCAATTTTTGCCTCGCCAGAAAAATTTAGCAAAATGCACAAAAAAATTTTTGACAAATATCATATATTTTCCATATTTCTAGATCTAATTTTAAACTTTTTCATCTATTAACAAACAAAATTGAACAAAAATTAAAGAACTGCAGGTTACTTTCAACTTGTCAAAAAATGAAAATTCAATCAATTTTTGCCTCGCCAGAAAAATTTAGCAAAATGCACAAAACAATTTTTAGACAAATATCAATTATTTTCCATATTTCTCGATCTAATTTCAAACAATTTCATCTATTAACAAAAAAATTTGAACAAAAATTAAAGGACTACGCGTTACTTTCAACTTGTCAAAAAATGAAAATTCAATCAATTTTTGCCTCGCCAGAAAAATTTAGTAAAATGCACAAAAAAATTTTCAGACAAGTATCATATATTTTCCATATTTCTAGATCTAATTTCAAACAATTTCATCTATTAACGAACAAAATTGAACAAAAATTAAAGAACTGCGCGTTCTTTCAACTTGTCAAATAATGAAAATTCAATCAATTTTTGCCTCGCCACAAAAATTTGGCAAAATGCACAAAAAAATGTTTAGACAAATATCATATATTTTTCATATTTCTAGATCTAATTTCAAACAATTTTATCTATTAATGAACAAAATTAAACAAAAATTGAAGAACTGCGCGTTACTTTCAACTTGTCAAAAAATAAAACTTTAATCAACTTTTGCCTCCCCAGAAAAATGTAGCAAAATACACAAAAAAATTTTCAGACAAATATCAATTATTTTCCATATTTCTAGATCTAATTTAAAACAATTTTATTTATTAACAAACAAAATTGAACAAAAATTAAAGAACTGCGCGTTACTTGCAACTTGTCAAAAAATGAAAATTCAATCAATTTTTGCCTCGCCAGAAAAATTTAGCAAAATGCACAAAATATTTTCAGACAAATATCATATATTTTCCATATTTCTAGATCTAATTTTAAACAATTTCATCTATTAACAAACAAAATTGAACAAAAATTAAAGAACTGCGCGTTACTTTCAACTTGTCAAAAAATGAAAATTCAATCAATTTTTGCCTCGCCAGAAAAATTTAGCAAAATGCACAAAACATTTTCAGACAAATATAATATATTTTCCATATTTCTAGATCTATTTTCAAACAATTTTATCTATTAACGAACAAAATTGAACAAAAATTAAAGAACTGCTCGTTACTTTTAACTTGTCAAAAAATAAAAATTCAATCAATTTTTGCCTCGCAAGAAAAATTTAGTAAAATGCACAAAAAAACTTTCAGACAAATATCATATATTTTCCATATTTCTAGATCTAATTTTAAACAATTTCATCTATTAACGAACAAAATTGAACAAAAATTAAAGAACTGCGCGTTGCTTTCAACTTGTCAAAAAATTAAAATTCAATCAATTTTTGCTTCGCCAGAAAAATGTAGCAAAATACACAAAAAAATTTTCAGACGAATAACAAATATTTTTCATATTTCTAGATCTAATTTTCAACAATTTCATCTATTAACGAACAAAATTGAACAAAAATTGAAGGAGTGCGCGTTACTTTCATATTGTCAAAAAATGAAAATTCAATCAATTTTTGCCTGGCCAGAAAAATTTGCAAAATACACAGAAAAATTTTCAGACAAATATTATATATTTTCCATATTTCAAGATCTAATTTCAAACTTTTTTATCTAATAACGAACAAAATTGAACAAAAATTGAAGGACTACGCGTTACTTTCAGCATGTCAAAAAATGAAAATTTAATCAACTTTTGCCTCCCAAGAAAAATTTGGCAAAACGCTAAAAAAAATTTTCAGACAAATATCAATAATTTTTCATATTTCTAAATCTAATTTCAAACACTTTCTTCTATTAACAAACAAAATTGAACAAAAATTAAAGAACTGCAGGTTACTTTCAACTTGTCAAAAAATGAAAATTCAATCAATTTTTGCCTCGCCAGAAAAATTTAGCAAAATGCACAAAACAATTTTTAGACAAATATCAATTATTTTCCATATTTCTAGATCTAATTTCAAACAATTTTATCTATTAACAAACAAAATTGAACAAAAATTAAAGAACTGCAGGTTACTTTCAACTTGTCAAAAAATGAAAATTCAATCAATTTTTGCCTCGCCAGAAAAATTTAGCAAAATGCACAAAACAATTTTTAGACAAATATCAATTATTTTCCATATTTCTCGATCTAATTTCAAACAATTTCATCTATTAACAAAAAAATTTGAACAAAAATTAAAGGACTACGCGTTACTTTCAACTTGTCAAAAAATGAAAATTCAATCAATTTTTGCCTCGCCAGAAAAATTTAGTAAAATGCACAAAAAAATTTTCAGACAAGTATCATATATTTTCCATATTTCTAGATCTAATTTCAAACAATTTCATCTATTAACGAACAAAATTGAACAAAAATTAAAGAACTGCGCGTTCTTTCAACTTGTCAAATAATGAAAATTCAATCAATTTTTGCCTCGCCAGAAAAATTTAGCAAAAAGCACAAAACATTTTCAGACAAATATAATATATTTTCCATATTTCTAGATCTAACTTCAAACAATTTCATCTATTAACGAACAAAATTAAACAAAAATTGAAGAACTGCGCGTTACTTTAAACTTGTCAAAAAATGAAAATTCAATCAATTTTTGCCTCGCCAGAAAAATTTAGCAAAATGCACAAAAAAAATTTCAGACAAATATCATATATTTTTCGTATTTCTAGATCTTATTTCAAACAATTTCATCTATTAACGAACAAAATTGAACAAAAATTGAAGGACTGCGCGTTACTTTCAACTTGTCAGAAAATGAAACTTTAATCAACTTTTGCCTCCCCAGAAAAATTTGGCAAAACGCTAAAAAAAATTTTCAGACAAATATCAATAATTTTTCATATTTCTAAATCTAATTTCAAACACTTTCTTCTATTAACAAACAAAATTGAACAAAAATTAAAGAACTGCAGGTTACTTTCAACTTGTCAAAAAATGAAAATTCAATCAATTTTTGCCTCGCCAGAAAAATTTAGCAAAATGCACAAAACAATTTTTAGACAAATATCAATTATTTTCCATATTTCTAGATCTAATTTCAAACAATTTTATCTATTAACAAACAATATTGAACAAAAATTAAAGAACTGCAGGTTACTTTCAACTTGTCAAAAAATGAAAATTCAATCAATTTTTGCCTGGCCAGAAAAATTTGCAAAATACACAAAAAAAATTTCAGACAAATATCAATTATTTTCCATATTTCTAGATCTAATTTCAAACTTTTTCATCTATTAACAAACAAAATTGAACGAAAATTAAAGAACTGCGCGTTACTTTCAACTTGTCAAAAAATGAAAATTCAATCAATTTTTGCCTCGCCAGAAAAATGTTGCAAAATACACAAAAAAATTTTTAAACAAATATCAATTATTTTCCATATTTCTAGATCTAATTTCAAACAATTTCAGCTATTAACGAACAAAATTGAACAAAAATTTAGGAACTGCGCGTTACTTTTAACTTGTCAAAAAATGAAAAATTCAATTAATTTTTGCCTCGCCAGAAAAATTTGGCAAAATGCACAAAAAAATTTTTGACAAATATCATATATTTTCCATATTTCTAGATCTAATTTCAAACTTTTTCATCTATTAACGAACAAAATTATACAAAAATTGAAGAAATGCGCGTTACTTTCATATTGTCAAAAAATGAAAATTCTATCAATTTTTGCCTGGCCAGAAAAATTTGCAAAATACACAAAAAAAATTTCAGACAAATATCAATTATTTTCCATATTTCTAGATCTAATTTCAAACTTTTTCATCTATTAACAAACAAAATTGAACAAAAATTAAAGAACTGCGCGTTACTTTTAACTTGTCAAAAAATGAAAATTTATTTAATTTTTGCCTCGCCAGAAAAATTTGGCAAAATACACAAAAAAAATTTTAGACAAATATCAAATATTTTTAATATTTCTAAATCTAATTTCAAACACTTTTATCTATTAACAAACAAAATTGAACAAAAATTAAAGAACTGCAGGTTACTTTCAACTTGTCAAAAAATGAAAATTCAATCAATTTTTGCCTCGCCAGAAAAATTTAGCAAAATGCACAAAATATTTTCAGACAAATATCATATATTTTCCATATTTCTAGATCTAATTTCAAGCAATTTTATCTATTAACAAACAAAATTGAACAAAAATTAAAGAACTGCGCGTTACTTTCAACTTGTCAAAAAAAAAAAAATTCAATCAATTTTTGCCTTGCCAGAAAAATTTGGCAAAATGCACAAAACAATTTTTAGACAAATATCAATTATTTTCCATATTTCTAGATCTAATTTCAAACAATTTCATCTATTAACGAAAAAAATTGAACAAAAATTGAAGGACTACGCGTTACTTTCAGCATGTCAAAAAATGAAAATTTAATCAACTTTTGCCTCCCAAGAAAAATTTGGCAAAACGCTAAAAAAAATTTTCAGACAAATATCAATAATTTTTCATATTTCTAAATCTAATTTCAAACACTTTCTTCTATTAACAAACAAAATTGAACAAAAATTAAAGAACTGCAGGTTACTTTCAACTTGTCAAAAAATGAAAATTCAATCAATTTTTGCCTCGCCAGAAAAATTTAGCAAAATGCACAAAACAATTTTTAGACAAATATCAATTATTTTCCATATTTCTAGATCTAATTTCAAACAATTTTATCTATTAACAAACAAAATTGAACAAAAATTAAAGAACTGCGCGTTACTTTCAACTTGTCGAAAAATGAAAATTCAATCAATTTTTGCCTCGCCAGAAAAATTTAGCAAAATGCCCAAAATATTTTCAGACAAATATCATATATTTTTCGTATTTCTAGATCTTATTTCAAACAATTTCATCTATTAACAAACAAAATTGAACAAAAATTAAAGAACTGCGCGTTACTTTCAACTTGTCAAAAAATGAAAATTCAATCAATTTTTGCCTCGCCAGAAAAATTTAGCAAAATGCACAAAACATTTTCAGACAAATATAATATATTTTCCATATTTTTAGATCTAATTTCAAACAATTTCATCTATTAACGAACATAATTGAACAAAAATTGAAGGACTGCGCGTTACTTTCAACTTGTCAGAAAATGAAACTTTAATCAACTTTTGCCTCCCCAGAAAAATTTGGCAAAGTACACAAAAAAATTTTTAGACAAATATCAATCATTTTTTATATTTCTAGATTGAATTTCCAACTATTTCATCTAGTAACGAATAAAATTAAACAAAAATTAAAGAACTGCGCGTTACTTTCAACTTGTCAAAAAATGAAAATTCAATCAATTTTTGCCTCGCCAGAAAAATGTTGCAAAATACACAAAAAAATTTTCAAACAAATATCAATTATTTTCCATATTTCTAGATCTAATTTCAAACAATTTCAGCTATTAGCGAACAAAATTGAACAAAAATTTAGGAACTGCGCGTTACTTTCAACTTGTCAAAAAATGAAAAATTCAATCAATTTTTGCCTCGCCAGAAAAATTTGGCAAAATGCACAAAAAAATTTTTGACAAATATCATATATTTTCCATATTTCTAGATCTAATTTTAAACTTTTTCATCTATTAACGAACAACATTATACAAAAATTAAAGAACTGCGCGTTACTATCAACTTGTCAAAAAATGAAAATTCAATCAATTTTTGCCTCGCCAGAAAAATTGAGCAAAATGCACAACAAAATTTACAGACAAATATCATATATTTTCCGTATTTCTAGATCTAATTTCAAACAATTTTATCTATTAAAGAACAAAATTGAACAAAAATTGAAGGACTGCGCGTTACTTTCAACTTGTCAGAAAATAAAACTTTAATCAACTTTTGCCTCCCCAGAAAAATTTGGCAAAGTACACAAAAAAATTTTCAGACAAATATCAATTATTTTTCATATTTCTAGATCGAATTTAAAACTATTTTATCTAGTAACGAATAAAATTAAACAAAAATTAAAGAACTGCGCGTTACTTTCAAATTGTCAAAAAATGAAAATTCAATCAATTTTTGCCTCGCCACAAAAATTTGGCAAAATGCACAAAAAAATGTTTAGACAAATATCATATATTTTTCATATTTCTAGATCTAATTTCAAACAATTTTATCTATTAATGAACAAAATTAAACAAAAATTGAAGAACTGCGCGTTACTTTCAACTTGTCAAAAAATAAAACTTTAATCAACTTTTGCCTCCCCAGAAAAATGTAGCAAAATACACAAAAAAATTTTCAGACAAATATCAATTATTTTCCATATTTCTAGATCTAATTTAAAACAATTTTATTTATTAACAAACAAAATTGAACAAAAATTAAAGAACTGCGCGTTACTTGCAACTTGTCAAAAAATGAAAATTCAATCAATTTTTGCCTCGCCAGAAAAATTTAGCAAAATGCACAAAATATTTTCAGACAAATATCATATATTTTCCATATTTCTAGATCTAATTTTAAACAATTTCATCTATTAACAAACAAAATTGAACAAAAATTAAAGAACTGCGCGTTACTTTCAACTTGTCAAAAAATGAAAATTCAATCAATTTTTGCCTCGCCAGAAAAATTTAGCAAAATGCACAAAACATTTTCAGACAAATATAATATATTTTCCATATTTCTAGATCTATTTTCAAACAATTTTATCTATTAACGAACAAAATTGAACAAAAATTAAAGAACTGCTCGTTACTTTTAACTTGTCAAAAAATAAAAATTCAATCAATTTTTGCCTCGCAAGAAAAATTTAGTAAAATGCACAAAAAAACTTTCAGACAAATATCATATATTTTCCATATTTCTAGATCTAATTTTAAACAATTTCATCTATTAACGAACAAAATTGAACAAAAATTAAAGAACTGCGCGTTGCTTTCAACTTGTCAAAAAATTAAAATTCAATCAATTTTTGCTTCGCCAGAAAAATGTAGCAAAATACACAAAAAAATTTTCAGACGAATAACAAATATTTTTCATATTTCTAGATCTAATTTTCAACAATTTCATCTATTAACGAACAAAATTGAACAAAAATTGAAGGAGTGCGCGTTACTTTCATATTGTCAAAAAATGAAAATTCAATCAATTTTTGCCTGGCCAGAAAAATTTGCAAAATACACAGAAAAATTTTCAGACAAATATTATATATTTTCCATATTTCAAGATCTAATTTCAAACTTTTTTATCTAATAACGAACAAAATTGAACAAAAATTGAAGGACTACGCGTTACTTTCAGCATGTCAAAAAATGAAAATTTAATCAACTTTTGCCTCCCAAGAAAAATTTGGCAAAACGCTAAAAAAAATTTTCAGACAAATATCAATAATTTTTCATATTTCTAAATCTAATTTCAAACACTTTCTTCTATTAACAAACAAAATTGAACAAAAATTAAAGAACTGCAGGTTACTTTCAACTTGTCAAAAAATGAAAATTCAATCAATTTTTGCCTCGCCAGAAAAATTTAGCAAAATGCACAAAACAATTTTTAGACAAATATCAATTATTTTCCATATTTCTAGATCTAATTTCAAACAATTTTATCTATTAACAAACAAAATTGAACAAAAATTAAAGAACTGCAGGTTACTTTCAACTTGTCAAAAAATGAAAATTCAATCAATTTTTGCCTCGCCAGAAAAATTTAGCAAAATGCACAAAACAATTTTTAGACAAATATCAATTATTTTCCATATTTCTCGATCTAATTTCAAACAATTTCATCTATTAACAAAAAAATTTGAACAAAAATTAAAGGACTACGCGTTACTTTCAACTTGTCAAAAAATGAAAATTCAATCAATTTTTGCCTCGCCAGAAAAATTTAGTAAAATGCACAAAAAAATTTTCAGACAAGTATCATATATTTTCCATATTTCTAGATCTAATTTCAAACAATTTCATCTATTAACGAACAAAATTGAACAAAAATTAAAGAACTGCGCGTTCTTTCAACTTGTCAAATAATGAAAATTCAATCAATTTTTGCCTCGCCAGAAAAATTTAGCAAAAAGCACAAAACATTTTCAGACAAATATAATATATTTTCCATATTTCTAGATCTAACTTCAAACAATTTCATCTATTAACGAACAAAATTAAACAAAAATTGAAGAACTGCGCGTTACTTTAAACTTGTCAAAAAATGAAAATTCAATCAATTTTTGCCTCGCCAGAAAAATTTAGCAAAATGCACAAAAAAAATTTCAGACAAATATCATATATTTTTCGTATTTCTAGATCTTATTTCAAACAATTTCATCTATTAACGAACAAAATTGAACAAAAATTGAAGGACTGCGCGTTACTTTCAACTTGTCAGAAAATGAAACTTTAATCAACTTTTGCCTCCCCAGAAAAATTTGGCAAAGTACACAAAAAAATTTTTAGACAAATATCAATCATTTTCCATATTTCTAGATTGAATTTCCAACTATTTCATCTAGTAACGAATAAAATTGAACAAAAATTTAGGAACTGCGCGTTACTTTCAACTTGTCAAAAAATGAAAAATTCAATCAATTTTTGCCTCGCCAGAAAAATTTGGCAAAATGCACAAAAAAATTTTTGACAAATATCATATATTTTCCATACTTCTAGATCTAATTTCAAACTTTTTCATCTATTAACGAACAAAATTATACAAAAATTGAAGAACTGCGCGTTACTTTCATATTGTCAAAAAATGAAAATTCAATCAATTTTTGCCTGGCCAGAAAAATTTGCAAAATACACAAAAAAAATTTCAGACAAATATCAATTATTTTCCATATTTCTAGATCTAATTTCAAACTTTTTCATCTATTAACAAACAAAATTGAACGAAAATTAAAGAACTGCGCGTTACTTTCAACTTGTCAAAAAATGAAAATTCAATCAATTTTTGCCTCGCCAGAAAAATGTTGCAAAATACACAAAAAAATTTTTAAACAAATATCAATTATTTTCCATATTTCTAGATCTAATTTCAAACAATTTCAGCTATTAACGAACAAAATTGAACAAAAATTTAGGAACTGCGCGTTACTTTTAACTTGTCAAAAAATGAAAAATTCAATTAATTTTTGCCTCGCCAGAAAAATTTGGCAAAATGCACAAAAAAATTTTTGACAAATATCATATATTTTCCATATTTCTAGATCTAATTTCAAACTTTTTCATCTATTAACGAACAAAATTATACAAAAATTGAAGAAATGCGCGTTACTTTCATATTGTCAAAAAATGAAAATTCTATCAATTTTTGCCTGGCCAGAAAAATTTGCAAAATACACAAAAAAAATTTCAGACAAATATCAATTATTTTCCATATTTCTAGATCTAATTTCAAACTTTTTCATCTATTAACAAACAAAATTGAACAAAAATTAAAGAACTGCGCGTTACTTTTAACTTGTCAAAAAATGAAAATTTATTTAATTTTTGCCTCGCCAGAAAAATTTGGCAAAATACACAAAAAAAATTTTAGACAAATATCAAATATTTTTAATATTTCTAAATCTAATTTCAAACACTTTCTTCTATTAACAAACAAAATTGAACAAAAATTAAAGAACTGCAGGTTACTTTCAACTTGTCAAAAAATGAAAATTCAATCAATTTTTGCCTCGCCAGAAAAATTTAGCAAAATGCACAAAACAATTTTTAGACAAATATCAATTATTTTCCATATTTCTAGATCTAATTTCAAACAATTTTATCTATTAACAAACAAAATTGAACAAAAATTAAAGAACTGCGCGTTACTTTCAACTTGTCGAAAAATGAAAATTCAATCAATTTTTGCCTCGCCAGAAAAATTTAGCAAAATGCACAAAATATTTTCAGACAAATATCATATATTTTTCGTATTTCTAGATCTTTTTTCAAACAATTTCATCTATTAACAAACAAAATTGAACAAAAATTAAAGAACTGCGCGTTACTTTCAACTTGTCAAAAAATGAAAATTCAATCAATTTTTGCCTCGCCAGAAAAATTTAGCAAAATGCACAAAACATTTTCAGACAAATATAATATATTTTCCATATTTTTAGATCTAATTTCAAACAATTTCATCTATTAACGAACATAATTGAACAAAAATTGAAGGACTGCGCGTTACTTTCAACTTGTCAGAAAATGAAACTTTAATCAACTTTTGCCTCCCCAGAAAAATTTAGCAAAGTACACAAAAAAATTTTTAGACAAATATCAATCATTTTCCATATTTCTAGATTGAATTTCCAACTATTTCATCTAGTAACGAATAAAATTAAACAAAAATTAAAGAACTGCGCGTTACTTTCAACTTGTCAAAAAATGAAAATTCAATCAATTTTTGCCTCGCCAGAAAAATGTTGCAAAATACACAAAAAAATTTTCAAACAAATATCAATTATTTTCCATATTTCTAGATCCAATTTCAAACAATTTCAGCTATTAGCGAACAAAATTGAACAAAAATTTAGGAACTGCGCGTTACTTTCAACTTGTCAAAAAATGAAAAATTCAATCAATTTTTGCCTCGCCAGAAAAATTTGGCAAAATGCACAAAAAAATTTTTGACAAATATCATATATTTTCCATATTTCTAGATCTAATTTTAAACTTTTTCATCTATTAACGAACAACATTATACAAAAATTGAAGAACTGCGCGTTACTTTCATATTGTCAAAAAATGAAAATTCAATCAATTTTTGCCTGGCCAGAAAAATTTGCAAAATACACAAAAAAAATTTCAGTCAAATATCAATTATTTTCCATATTTCTAAATCTAATTTCAAACTTTTTCATCTATTAACAAACAAAATTGAACAAAAATTAAAGAACTGCGCGTTACTTTCAACTTGTCAAAAAATGAAAATTTATTTAATTTTTGCCTCGCCAGAAAAATTTGGCAAAATACACAAAAAAAATTTTAGACAAATATCAAATATTTTTAATATTTTTTTAAATCTAATTTCAAACACTTTCATCTATTAACAAACAAAATTGAACAAAAATTAAAGAACTGCAGGTTACTTTCAACTTGTCAAAAAATGAAAATTCAATCAATTTTTGCCTCGCCAGAAAAATTTAGCAAAATGCACAAAATATTTTCAGACAAATATCATATATTTTGCATATTTCTAGATCTAATTTCAAACAATTTTATCTATTAACAAACAAAATTGAACAAAAATTAAAGAACTGCGCGTTACTTTCAACTTGTCAAAAAATAAAAAATTCAATCAATTTTTGCCTTGCCAGAAAAATTTAGCAAAATGCACAAAACAATTTTTAGACAAATATCAATTATTTTCCATATTTCTAGATCTAATTTCAAACAATTTTATCTATTAACAAACAAAATTGAACAAAAATTAAAGAACTGCGCGTTACTTTCAACTTGTCGAAAAATGAAAATTCAATCAATTTTTGCCTCGCCAGAAAAATTTAGCAAAATGCACAAAATATTTTCAGACAAATATCATATATTTTCCATATTTCTAGATCTAATTTTAAACAATTTCATCTATTAACAAACAAAATTGAACAAAAATTAAAGAACTGCGCGTTACTTTCAACTTGTCAAAAAATGAAAATTCAATCAATTTTTGCCTCGCCAGAAAAATTTAGCAAAATGCACAAAACATTTTCAGACAAATATAATATATTTTCCATATTTCTAGATCTATTTTCAAACAATTTTATCTATTAACGAACAAAATTGAACAAAAATTAAAGAACTGCTCGTTACTTTTAACTTGTCAAAAAATGAAAAATTCAATCAATTTTTGCCTCGCCAGAAAAATTTGGCAAAATGCACAAAAAAATTTTTGACAAATATCATATATTTTCCATATTTCTAGATCTAATTTTAAACTTTTTCATCTATTAACGAACAACATTATACAAAAATTAAAGAACTGCGCGTTACTATCAACTTGTCAAAAAATGAAAATTCAATCAATTTTTGCCTCGCCAGAAAAATTGAGCAAAATGCACAACAAAATTTACAGACAAATATCATATATTTTCCGTATTTCTAGATCTAATTTCAAACAATTTTATCTATTAAAGAACAAAATTGAACAAAAATTGAAGGACTGCGCGTTACTTTCAACTTGTCAGAAAATAAAACTTTAATCAACTTTTGCCTCCCCAGAAAAATTTGGCAAAGTACACAAAAAAATTTTCAGACAAATATCAATTATTTTTCATATTTCTAGATCGAATTTAAAACTATTTTATCTAGTAACGAATAAAATTAAACAAAAATTAAAGAACTGCGCGTTACTTTCAAATTGTCAAAAAATGAAAATTCAATCAATTTTTGCCTCGCCACAAAAATTTGGCAAAATGCACAAAAAAATGTTTAGACAAATATCATATATTTTTCATATTTCTAGATCTAATTTCAAACAATTTTATCTATTAATGAACAAAATTAAACAAAAATTGAAGAACTGCGCGTTACTTTCAACTTGTCAAAAAATAAAACTTTAATCAACTTTTGCCTCCCCAGAAAAATGTAGCAAAATACACAAAAAAATTTTCAGACAAATATCAATTATTTTCCATATTTCTAGATCTAATTTAAAACAATTTTATTTATTAACAAACAAAATTGAACAAAAATTAAAGAACTGCGCGTTACTTGCAACTTGTCAAAAAATGAAAATTCAATCAATTTTTGCCTCGCCAGAAAAATTTAGCAAAATGCACAAAATATTTTCAGACAAATATCATATATTTTCCATATTTCTAGATCTAATTTTAAACAATTTCATCTATTAACAAACAAAATTGAACAAAAATTAAAGAACTGCGCGTTACTTTCAACTTGTCAAAAAATGAAAATTCAATCAATTTTTGCCTCGCCAGAAAAATTTAGCAAAATGCACAAAACATTTTCAGACAAATATAATATATTTTCCATATTTCTAGATCTATTTTCAAACAATTTTATCTATTAACGAACAAAATTGAACAAAAATTAAAGAACTGCTCGTTACTTTTAACTTGTCAAAAAATAAAAATTCAATCAATTTTTGCCTCGCAAGAAAAATTTAGTAAAATGCACAAAAAAACTTTCAGACAAATATCATATATTTTCCATATTTCTAGATCTAATTTTAAACAATTTCATCTATTAACGAACAAAATTGAACAAAAATTAAAGAACTGCGCGTTGCTTTCAACTTGTCAAAAAATTAAAATTCAATCAATTTTTGCTTCGCCAGAAAAATGTAGCAAAATACACAAAAAAATTTTCAGACGAATAACAAATATTTTTCATATTTCTAGATCTAATTTTCAACAATTTCATCTATTAACGAACAAAATTGAACAAAAATTGAAGGAGTGCGCGTTACTTTCATATTGTCAAAAAATGAAAATTCAATCAATTTTTGCCTGGCCAGAAAAATTTGCAAAATACACAGAAAAATTTTCAGACAAATATTATATATTTTCCATATTTCAAGATCTAATTTCAAACTTTTTTATCTAATAACGAACAAAATTGAACAAAAATTGAAGGACTACGCGTTACTTTCAGCATGTCAAAAAATGAAAATTTAATCAACTTTTGCCTCCCAAGAAAAATTTGGCAAAACGCTAAAAAAAATTTTCAGACAAATATCAATAATTTTTCATATTTCTAAATCTAATTTCAAACACTTTCTTCTATTAACAAACAAAATTGAACAAAAATTAAAGAACTGCAGGTTACTTTCAACTTGTCAAAAAATGAAAATTCAATCAATTTTTGCCTCGCCAGAAAAATTTAGCAAAATGCACAAAACAATTTTTAGACAAATATCAATTATTTTCCATATTTCTAGATCTAATTTCAAACAATTTTATCTATTAACAAACAAAATTGAACAAAAATTAAAGAACTGCAGGTTACTTTCAACTTGTCAAAAAATGAAAATTCAATCAATTTTTGCCTCGCCAGAAAAATTTAGCAAAATGCACAAAACAATTTTTAGACAAATATCAATTATTTTCCATATTTCTCGATCTAATTTCAAACAATTTCATCTATTAACAAAAAAATTTGAACAAAAATTAAAGGACTACGCGTTACTTTCAACTTGTCAAAAAATGAAAATTCAATCAATTTTTGCCTCGCCAGAAAAATTTAGTAAAATGCACAAAAAAATTTTCAGACAAGTATCATATATTTTCCATATTTCTAGATCTAATTTCAAACAATTTCATCTATTAACGAACAAAATTGAACAAAAATTAAAGAACTGCGCGTTCTTTCAACTTGTCAAATAATGAAAATTCAATCAATTTTTGCCTCGCCAGAAAAATTTAGCAAAAAGCACAAAACATTTTCAGACAAATATAATATATTTTCCATATTTCTAGATCTAACTTCAAACAATTTCATCTATTAACGAACAAAATTAAACAAAAATTGAAGAACTGCGCGTTACTTTAAACTTGTCAAAAAATGAAAATTCAATCAATTTTTGCCTCGCCAGAAAAATTTAGCAAAATGCACAAAAAAAATTTCAGACAAATATCATATATTTTTCGTATTTCTAGATCTTATTTCAAACAATTTCATCTATTAACGAACAAAATTGAACAAAAATTGAAGGACTGCGCGTTACTTTCAACTTGTCAGAAAATGAAACTTTAATCAACTTTTGCCTCCCCAGAAAAATTTGGCAAAGTACACAAAAAAATTTTTAGACAAATATCAATCATTTTCCATATTTCTAGATTGAATTTCCAACTATTTCATCTAGTAACGAATAAAATTGAACAAAAATTTAGGAACTGCGCGTTACTTTCAACTTGTCAAAAAATGAAAAATTCAATCAATTTTTGCCTCGCCAGAAAAATTTGGCAAAATGCACAAAAAAATTTTTGACAAATATCATATATTTTCCATACTTCTAGATCTAATTTCAAACTTTTTCATCTATTAACGAACAAAATTATACAAAAATTGAAGAACTGCGCGTTACTTTCATATTGTCAAAAAATGAAAATTCAATCAATTTTTGCCTGGCCAGAAAAATTTGCAAAATACACAAAAAAAATTTCAGACAAATATCAATTATTTTCCATATTTCTAGATCTAATTTCAAACTTTTTCATCTATTAACAAACAAAATTGAACGAAAATTAAAGAACTGCGCGTTACTTTCAACTTGTCAAAAAATGAAAATTCAATCAATTTTTGCCTCGCCAGAAAAATGTTGCAAAATACACAAAAAAATTTTTAAACAAATATCAATTATTTTCCATATTTCTAGATCTAATTTCAAACAATTTCAGCTATTAACGAACAAAATTGAACAAAAATTTAGGAACTGCGCGTTACTTTTAACTTGTCAAAAAATGAAAAATTCAATTAATTTTTGCCTCGCCAGAAAAATTTGGCAAAATGCACAAAAAAATTTTTGACAAATATCATATATTTTCCATATTTCTAGATCTAATTTCAAACTTTTTCATCTATTAACGAACAAAATTATACAAAAATTGAAGAAATGCGCGTTACTTTCATATTGTCAAAAAATGAAAATTCTATCAATTTTTGCCTGGCCAGAAAAATTTGCAAAATACACAAAAAAAATTTCAGACAAATATCAATTATTTTCCATATTTCTAGATCTAATTTCAAACTTTTTCATCTATTAACAAACAAAATTGAACAAAAATTAAAGAACTGCGCGTTACTTTTAACTTGTCAAAAAATGAAAATTTATTTAATTTTTGCCTCGCCAGAAAAATTTGGCAAAATACACAAAAAAAATTTTAGACAAATATCAAATATTTTTAATATTTCTAAATCTAATTTCAAACACTTTCTTCTATTAACAAACAAAATTGAACAAAAATTAAAGAACTGCAGGTTACTTTCAACTTGTCAAAAAATGAAAATTCAATCAATTTTTGCCTCGCCAGAAAAATTTAGCAAAATGCACAAAACAATTTTTAGACAAATATCAATTATTTTCCATATTTCTAGATCTAATTTCAAACAATTTTATCTATTAACAAACAAAATTGAACAAAAATTAAAGAACTGCGCGTTACTTTCAACTTGTCGAAAAATGAAAATTCAATCAATTTTTGCCTCGCCAGAAAAATTTAGCAAAATGCACAAAATATTTTCAGACAAATATCATATATTTTTCGTATTTCTAGATCTTATTTCAAACAATTTCATCTATTAACAAACAAAATTGAACAAAAATTAAAGAACTGCGCGTTACTTTCAACTTGTCAAAAAATGAAAATTCAATCAATTTTTGCCTCGCCAGAAAAATTTAGCAAAATGCACAAAACATTTTCAGACAAATATAATATATTTTCCATATTTTTAGATCTAATTTCAAACAATTTCATCTATTAACGAACATAATTGAACAAAAATTGAAGGACTGCGCGTTACTTTCAACTTGTCAGAAAATGAAACTTTAATCAACTTTTGCCTCCCCAGAAAAATTTAGCAAAGTACACAAAAAAATTTTTAGACAAATATCAATCATTTTCCATATTTCTAGATTGAATTTCCAACTATTTCATCTAGTAACGAATAAAATTAAACAAAAATTAAAGAACTGCGCGTTACTTTCAACTTGTCAAAAAATGAAAATTCAATCAATTTTTGCCTCGCCAGAAAAATGTTGCAAAATACACAAAAAAATTTTCAAACAAATATCAATTATTTTCCATATTTCTAGATCCAATTTCAAACAATTTCAGCTATTAGCGAACAAAATTGAACAAAAATTTAGGAACTGCGCGTTACTTTCAACTTGTCAAAAAATGAAAAATTCAATCAATTTTTGCCTCGCCAGAAAAATTTGGCAAAATGCACAAAAAAATTTTTGACAAATATCATATATTTTCCATATTTCTAGATCTAATTTTAAACTTTTTCATCTATTAACGAACAACATTATACAAAAATTGAAGAACTGCGCGTTACTTTCATATTGTCAAAAAATGAAAATTCAATCAATTTTTGCCTGGCCAGAAAAATTTGCAAAATACACAAAAAAAATTTCAGTCAAATATCAATTATTTTCCATATTTCTAAATCTAATTTCAAACTTTTTCATCTATTAACAAACAAAATTGAACAAAAATTAAAGAACTGCGCGTTACTTTCAACTTGTCAAAAAATGAAAATTTATTTAATTTTTGCCTCGCCAGAAAAATTTGGCAAAATACACAAAAAAAATTTTAGACAAATATCAAATATTTTTAATATTTTTTTAAATCTAATTTCAAACACTTTCATCTATTAACAAACAAAATTGAACAAAAATTAAAGAACTGCAGGTTACTTTCAACTTGTCAAAAAATGAAAATTCAATCAATTTTTGCCTCGCCAGAAAAATTTAGCAAAATGCACAAAATATTTTCAGACAAATATCATATATTTTGCATATTTCTAGATCTAATTTCAAACAATTTTATCTATTAACAAACAAAATTGAACAAAAATTAAAGAACTGCGCGTTACTTTCAACTTGTCAAAAAATAAAAAATTCAATCAATTTTTGCCTTGCCAGAAAAATTTAGCAAAATGCACAAAACAATTTTTAGACAAATATCAATTATTTTCCATATTTCTAGATCTAATTTCAAACAATTTTATCTATTAACAAACAAAATTGAACAAAAATTAAAGAACTGCGCGTTACTTTCAACTTGTCGAAAAATGAAAATTCAATCAATTTTTGCCTCGCCAGAAAAATTTAGCAAAATGCACAAAATATTTTCAGACAAATATCATATATTTTCCATATTTCTAGATCTAATTTTAAACAATTTCATCTATTAACAAACAAAATTGAACAAAAATTAAAGAACTGCGCGTTACTTTCAACTTGTCAAAAAATGAAAATTCAATCAATTTTTGCCTCGCCAGAAAAATTTAGCAAAATGCACAAAACATTTTCAGACAAATATAATATATTTTCCATATTTCTAGATCTATTTTCAAACAATTTTATCTATTAACGAACAAAATTGAACAAAAATTAAAGAACTGCTCGTTACTTTTAACTTGTCAAAAAATAAAAATTCAATCAATTTTTGCCTCGCAAGAAAAATTTAGTAAAATGCACAAAAAAACTTTCAGACAAATATCATATATTTTCCATATTTCTAGATCTAATTTTAAAACAATTTCATCTATTAACGAACAAAATTGAACAAAAATTAAAGAACTGCGCGTTGCTTTCAACTTGTCAAAAAATTAAAATTCAATCAATTTTTGCTTCGCCAGAAAAATGTAGCAAAATACACAAAAAAATTTTCAGACGAATAACAAATATTTTTCATATTTCTAGATCTAATTTTCAACAATTTCATCTATTAACGAACAAAATTGAACAAAAATTGAAGGAGTGCGCGTTACTTTCATATTGTCAAAAATGAAAATTCAATCAATTTTTGCCTGGCCAGAAAATTTGCAAAATACACAGAAAAATTTTCAGACAAATATTATATATTTTCCATATTTCAAGATCTAATTTCAAACTTTTTTATCTAATAACGAACAAAATTGAACAAAAATTGAAGGACTACGCGTTACTTTCAGCATGTCAAAAAATGAAAATTTAATCAACTTTTGCCTCCCAAGAAAAATTTGGCAAAACGCTAAAAAAAATTTTCAGACAAATATCAATAATTTTTCATATTTCTAAATCTAATTTCAAACACTTTCTTCTATTAACAAACAAAATTGAACAAAAATTAAAGAACTGCAGGTTACTTTCAACTTGTCAAAAATGAAAATTCAATCAATTTTTGCCTCGCCAGAAAAATTTAGCAAAATGCACAAAACAATTTTTAGACAAATATCAATTATTTTCCATATTTCTAGATCTAATTTCAAACAATTTTATCTATTAACAAACAAAATTGAACAAAAATTAAAGAACTGCAGGTTACTTTCAACTTGTCAAAAAATGAAAATTCAATCAATTTTTGCCTCGCCAGAAAAATTTAGCAAAATGCACAAAACAATTTTTAGACAAATATCAATTATTTTCCATATTTCTCGATCTAATTTCAAACAATTTCATCTATTAACAAAAAAATTTGAACAAAAATTAAAGGACTACGCGTTACTTTCAACTTGTCAAAAAATGAAAATTCAATCAATTTTTGCCTCGCCAGAAAAATTTAGTAAAATGCACAAAAAATTTTCAGACAAGTATCATATATTTTCCATATTTCTAGATCTAATTTCAAACAATTTCATCTATTAACGAACAAAATTGAACAAAAATTAAAGAACTGCGCGTTCTTTCAACTTGTCAAATAATGAAAATTCAATCAATTTTTGCCTCGCCAGAAAAATTTAGCAAAAAGCACAAAACATTTTCAGACAAATATAATATATTTTCC
>JAZKLR010000904.1:0-25266 GCA_037103525.1 Ganaspis brasiliensis
GATTTATCCACTTTCAGTACCCCTTTTTGCACATGTAAACTTAAAAAATTCATAGCTTTGTGGGGTTGCATTATATCGGAAACTTTTATAAACAAAATTTGTTCGATTTTACTTGTAGTTTAAGAAAAAAATTAGAGAAAATTTTTTTTTGAAAATTTTTTTTTTTTTGAATTTTGAAAATATTCTATATTTGATAATTTTGGACGAAAATTGCTGGCTAACGAACTCGATCTGTATTTTGGTACCAAAAAAAAGTATACCAAAGTTGAAGTTGATACGACAAATTTTACTCAAGTTATCCGATTTCAAAATTTTGATACAGACAGACAGACAGACAGACAGACATCTTCGTAAAACCCATTTTTTTGGAATCAGGAGGTCTCAAAACGTCGAGAAATGTATGTTTTAGCAAAAGTTCAAAATCGCACAAATTGAAGACTTTCTCATTTAGGATGAGAATGTAAAAATGAATTTATTCAAAATTTCCAAAAATTTTTAGAAAAGTCAATATTTTTTGATGCAGTTTTATTAGTTGTGATCAATGGAAGTAAACAGGAAGAAAAAACCGGAAGTTTTTTCATTTTTTTTTAAAATAATAGAGTTTTTGTATAGGATTTATCCACTTTCAGTACCCCTTTTTGCACATGTAAACTTAAAAAATTTATAGCTTTGTGGGGTTGCATTATATCGGAAACTTTTATAAACAAAATTTGTTCGATTTTACTTGTAGTTTAAGAAAAAAATTAGAGAAAATTTTTTTTTGAAAATTTTTTTTTTTTTGAATTTTGAAAATATTCTATATTTGATAATTTTGGACGAAAATTGCTGGCTAACGAACTCGACCTGTATTTTGGTACCAAAAAAAAGTATACCAAAGTTGAAGTTGATACGACAAATTTTACTCAAGTTATCCGATTTCAAAATTTTGATACAGACAGACAGACAGACAGACAGACAGACATCTTCGTAAAACCCATTTTTTTGGAATCAGGAGGTCTCAAAACGTCGAGAAATGTATGTTTTAGCAAAAGTTCAAAATCGCACAAATTGAAGACTTTCTCATTTAGGATGAGAATGTAAAAATGAATTTATTCAAAATTTCCAAAAATTTTTAGAAAAGTCAATATTTTTTGATGCAGTTTTATTAGTTGTGATCAATGGAAGTAAACAGGAAGAAAAAACCGGAAGTTTTTTCATTTTTTTTAAAAATAATAGAGTTTTTGTATAGGATTTATCCACTTTCAGTACCCCTTTTTGCACATGTAAACTTAAAAAATTCATAGCTTTGTGGGGTTGCATTATATCGGAAACTTTTATAAACAAAATTTGTTCGATTTTACTTGTAGTTTAAGAAAAAAATTAGAGAAAATTTTTTTTTGAAAATTTTTTTTTTTTTGAATTTTGAAAATATTCTATATTTGTTAATTTTGGACGAAAATTGCTGGCTAACGAACTCGACCTGTATTTTGGTACCAAAAAAAAGTATACCAAAGTTGAAGTTGATACGACAAATTTTACTTAAGTTATCCGATTTCAAAATTTTGATACAGACAGACAGACAGACAGACAGACATCTTCGTAAAACCCATTTTTTTGGAATCAGGAGGTCTCAAAACGTCGAGAAATGTATGTTTTAGCAAAAGTTCAAAATCGCACAAATTGAAGACTTTCTCATTTAGGATGAGAATGTAAAAATGAATTTATTCAAAATTTCCAAAAATTTTTAGAAAAGTCAATATTTTTTGATGCAGTTTTATTAGTTGTGATCAATGGAAGTAAACAGGAAGAAAAAACCGGAAGTTTTTTCATTTTTTTTTAAAATAATAGAGTTTTTGTATAGGATTTATCCACTTTCAGTACCCCTTTTTGCACATGTAAACTTAAAAAATTCATAGCTTTGTGGGGTTGCATTATATCGGAAACTTTTATAAACAAAATTTGTTCGATTTTACTTGTAGTTTAAGAAAAAAATTAGAGAAAATTTTTTTTTGAAAATTTTTTTTTTTTTGAATTTTGAAAATATTCTATATTTGATAATTTTGGACGAAAATTGCTGGCTAACAAACTCGATCTGTATTTTGGTACCAAAAAAAAGTATACCAAAGTTGAAGTTGATACGACAAATTTTACTCAAGTTATCCGATTTCAAAATTTTGATACAGACAGACAGACAGACAGACAGACATCTTCGTAAAACCCATTTTTTTGGAATCAGGAGGTCTCAAAACGTCGAGAAATGTATGTTTTAGCAAAAGTTCAAAATCGCACAAATTGAAGACTTTCTCATTTAGGATGAGAATGTAAAAATGAATTTATTCAAAATTTCCAAAAATTTTTAGAAAAGTCAATATTTTTTGATGCAGTTTTATTAGTTGTGATCAATGGAAGTAAACAGGAAGAAAAAACCGGAAGTTTTTTCATTTTTTTTTAAAATAATAGAGTTTTTGTATAGGATTTATCCACTTTCAGTACCCCTTTTTGCACATGTAAACTTAAAAAATTTATAGCTTTGTGGGGTTGCATTATATCGGAAACTTTTATAAACAAAATTTGTTCGATTTTACTTGTAGTTTAAGAAAAAAATTAGAGAAAATTTTTTTTTGAAAATTTTTTTTTTTTTGAATTTTGAAAATATTCTATATTTGATAATTTTGGACGAAAATTGCTGGCTAACGAACTCGACCTGTATTTTGGTACCAAAAAAAAGTATACCAAAGTTGAAGTTGATACGACAAATTTTACTCAAGTTATCCGATTTCAAAATTTTGATACAGACAGACAGACAGACAGACAGACAGACATCTTCGTAAAACCCATTTTTTTGGAATCAGGAGGTCTCAAAACGTCGAGAAATGTATGTTTTAGCAAAAGTTCAAAATCGCACAAATTGAAGACTTTCTCATTTAGGATGAGAATGTAAAAATGAATTTATTCAAAATTTCCAAAAATTTTTAGAAAAGTCAATATTTTTTGATGCAGTTTTATTAGTTGTGATCAATGGAAGTAAACAGGAAGAAAAAACCGGAAGTTTTTTCATTTTTTTTAAAAATAATAGAGTTTTTGTATAGGATTTATCCACTTTCAGTACCCCTTTTTGCACATGTAAACTTAAAAAATTCATAGCTTTGTGGGGTTGCATTATATCGGAAACTTTTATAAACAAAATTTGTTCGATTTTACTTGTAGTTTAAGAAAAAAATTAGAGAAAATTTTTTTTTGAAAATTTTTTTTTTTTTGAATTTTGAAAATATTCTATATTTGTTAATTTTGGACGAAAATTGCTGGCTAACGAACTCGACCTGTATTTTGGTACCAAAAAAAAGTATACCAAAGTTGAAGTTGATACGACAAATTTTACTTAAGTTATCCGATTTCAAAATTTTGATACAGACAGACAGACAGACAGACAGACATCTTCGTAAAACCCATTTTTTTGGAATCAGGAGGTCTCAAAACGTCGAGAAATGTATGTTTTAGCAAAAGTTCAAAATCGCACAAATTGAAGAGTTTCTCATTTAGGATGAGAATGTAAAAATGAATTTATTCAAAATTTCCAAAAATTTTTAGAAAAGTCAATATTTTTTGATGCAGTTTTATTAGTTGTGATCAATGGAAGTAAACAGGAAGAAAAAACCGGAAGTTTTTTCATTTTTTTTTAAAATAATAGAGTTTTTGTATAGGATTTATCCACTTTCAGTACCCCTTTTTGCACATGTAAACTTAAAAAATTCATAGCTTTGTGGGGTTGCATTATATCGGAAACTTTTATAAACAAAATTTGTTCGATTTTACTTGTAGTTTAAGAAAAAAATTAGAGAAAATTTTTTTTTGAAAATTTTTTTTTTTTTGAATTTTGAAAATATTCTATATTTGATAATTTTGGACGAAAATTGCTGGCTAACGAACTCGACCTGTATTTTGGTACCAAAAAAAAGTATACCAAAGTTGAAGTTGATACGACAAATTTTACTCAAGTTATCCGATTTCAAAATTTTGATACAGACAGACAGACAGACAGACAGACATCTTCGTAAAACCCATTTTTTGGAATCAGGAGGTCTCAAAACGTCGAGAAATGTATGTTTTAGCAAAAGTTCAAAATCGCACAAATTGAAGACTTTCTCATTTAGGATGAGAATGTAAAAATGAATTTATTCAAAATTTCCAAAAATTTTTAGAAAAGTCAATATTTTTTGATGCAGTTTTATTAGTTGTGATCAATGGAAGTAAACAGGAAGAAAAAACCGGAAGTTTTTTCATTTTTTTTTAAAATAATAGAGTTTTTTTATAGGATTTATCCACTTTCAGTACCCCTTTTTGCACATGTAAACTAAAAAAATTCATAGCTTTGTGGGGTTGCATTATATCGGAAACTTTTATGAACAAAATTTGTTCGATTTTACTTGTAGTTTAAGAAAAAAATTAGAGAAAATTTTTTTTTGAAAATTTTTTTTTTCTTGAATTTTGAAAATATTTTATATTTGATAATTTTGGACGAAAATTGCTGGCTAACGAACTCGACCTGTATTTTGGTACCAAAAAAAAGTATACCAAAGTTGAAGTTGATACGACAAATTTTAGTCAAGTTATCCGATTTCAAAATTTTGATACAGACAGACAGACAGACAGACAGACATCTTCGTAAAACCCATTTTTTTGGAATCAGGAGGTCTCAAAACGTCGAGAAATGTATGTTTTAGCAAAAGTTCAAAATCGCACAAATTGAAGACTTTCTCATTTAGGATGAGAATGTAAAAATGAATTTATTCAAAATTTCCAAAAATTTTTAGAAAAGTCAATATTTTTTGATGCAGTTTTATTAGTTGTGATCAATGGAAGTAAACAGGAAGAAAAAACCGGAAGTTTTTTCATTTTTTTTTAAAATAATAGAGTTTTTGTATAGGATTTATCCACTTTCAGTACCCCTTTTTGCACATGTAAACTTAAAAAATTCATAGCTTTGTGGGGTTGCATTATATCGGAAACTTTTATAAACAAAATTTGTTCGATTTTACTTGTAGTTTAAGAAAAAAATTAGAGAAAATTTTTTTTTGAAAATTTTTTTTTTTTTGAATTTTGAAAATATTCTATATTTGATAATTTTGGACGAAAATTGCTGGCTAACGAACTCGACCTGTATTTTGGTACCAAAAAAAAGTATACCAAAGTTGAAGTTGATACGACAAATTTTACTCAAGTTATCCGATTTCAAAATTTTGATACAGACAGACAGACAGACAGACAGACATCTTCGTAAAACCCATTTTTTTGGAATCAGGAGGTCTCAAAACGTCGAGAAATGTATGTTTTAGCAAAAGTTCAAAATCGCACAAATTGAAGACTTTCTCATTTAGGATGAGAATGTAAAAATGAATTTATTCAAAATTTCCAAAAATTTTTAGAAAAGTCAATATTTTTTGATGCAGTTTTATTAGTTGTGATCAATGGAAGTAAACAGGAAGAAAAAACCGGAAGTTTTTTCATTTTTTTTTAAAATAATAGAGTTTTTGTATAGGATTTATCCACTTTCAGTACCCCTTTTTGCACATGTAAACTTAAAAAATTCATAGCTTTGTGGGGTTGCATTATATCGGAAACTTTTATAAACAAAATTTGTTCGATTTTACTTGTAGTTTAAGAAAAAAATTAGAGAAAATTTTTTTTGAAAATTTTTTTTTTTTTGAATTTTGAAAATATTCTATATTTGATAATTTTGGACGAAAATTGCTGGCTAACGAACTCGACCTGTATTTTGGTACCAAAAAAAAGTATACCAAAGTTGAAGTTGATACGACAAATTTTACTCAAGTTATCCGATTTCAAAATTTTGATACAGACAGACAGACAGACAGACAGACATCTTCGTAAAACCCATTTTTTTGGAATCAGGAGGTCTCAAAACGTCGAGAAATGTATGTTTTAGCAAAAGTTCAAAATCGCACAAATTGAAGACTTTCTCATTTAGGATGAGAATGTAAAAATGAATTTATTCAAAATTTCCAAAAATTTTTAGAAAAGTCAATATTTTTTGATGCAGTTTTATTAGTTGTGATCAATGGAAGTAAACAGGAAGAAAAAACCGGAAGTTTTTTCATTTTTTTTTAAAATAATAGAGTTTTTGTATAGGATTTATCCACTTTCAGTACCCCTTTTTGCACATGTAAACTTAAAAAATTTATAGCTTTGTGGGGTTGCATTATATCGGAAACTTTTATAAACAAAATTTGTTCGATTTTACTTGTAGTTTAAGAAAAAAATTAGAGAAAATTTTTTTTTGAAAATTTTTTTTTTTTTGAATTTTGAAAATATTCTATATTTGATAATTTTGGACGAAAATTGCTGGCTAACGAACTCGACCTGTATTTTGGTACCAAAAAAAAGTATACCAAAGTTGAAGTTGATACGACAAATTTTACTCAAGTTATCCGATTTCAAAATTTTGATACAGACAGACAGACAGACAGACAGACATCTTCGTAAAACCCATTTTTTTGGAATCAGGAGGTCTCAAAACGTCGAGAAATGTATGTTTTAGCAAAAGTTCAAAATCGCACAAATTGAAGACTTTCTCATTTAGGATGAGAATGTAAAAATGAATTTATTCAAAATTTCCAAAAATTTTTAGAAAAGTCAATATTTTTTGATGCAGTTTTATTAGTTGTGATCAATGGAAGTAAACAGGAAGAAAAAACCGGAAGTTTTTTCATTTTTTTTTAAAATAATAGAGTTTTTGTATAGGATTTATCCACTTTCAGTACCCCTTTTTGCACATGTAAACTTAAAAAATTCATAGCTTTGTGGGGTTGCATTATATCGGAAACTTTTATAAACAAAATTTGTTCGATTTTACTTGTAGTTTAAGAAAAAAATTAGAGAAAATTTTTTTTTGAAAATTTTTTTTTTTTTGAATTTTGAAAATATTCTATATTTGATAATTTTGGACGAAAATTGCTGGCTAACGAACTCGACCTGTATTTTGGTACCAAAAAAAAGTATACCAAAGTTGAAGTTGATACGACAAATTTTACTCAAGTTATCCGATTTCAAAATTTTGATACAGACAGACAGACAGACAGACAGACATCTTCGTAAAACCCATTTTTTTGGAATCAGGAGGTCTCAAAACGTCGAGAAATGTATGTTTTAGCAAAAGTTCAAAATCGCACAAATTGAAGACTTTCTCATTTAGGATGAGAATGTAAAAATGAATTTATTCAAAATTTCCAAAAATTTTTAGAAAAGTCAATATTTTTTGATGCAGTTTTATTAGTTGTGATCAATGGAAGTAAACAGGAAGAAAAAACCGGAAGTTTTTTCATTTTTTTTTAAAATAATAGAGTTTTTGTATAGGATTTATCCACTTTCAGTACCCCTTTTTGCACATGTAAACTTAAAAAATTCATAGCTTTGTGGGGTTGCATTATATCGGAAACTTTTATAAACAAAATTTGTTCGATTTTACTTGTAGTTTAAGAAAAAAATTAGAGAAAATTTTTTTTTGAAAATTTTTTTTTTTTTGAATTTTGAAAATATTCTATATTTGATAATTTTGGACGAAAATTGCTGGCTAGCGAACTCGACCTGTATTTTGGTACCAAAAAAAAGTATACCAAAGTTGAAGTTGATACGACAAATTTTACTCAAGTTATCCGATTTCAAAATTTTGATACAGACAGACAGACAGACAGACAGACAGACATCTTCGTAAAACCCATTTTTTTGGAATCAGGAGGTCTCAAAACGTCGAGAAATGTATGTTTTAGCAAAAGTTCAAAATCGCACAAATTGAAGACTTTCTCATTTAGGATGAGAATGTAAAAATGAATTTATTCAAAATTTCCAAAAATTTTTAGAAAAGTCAATATTTTTTGATGCAGTTTTATTAGTTGTGATCAATGGAAGTAAACAGGAAGAAAAAACCGGAAGTTTTTTCATTTTTTTTTTAAATAATAGAGTTTTTGTATAGGATTTATCCACTTTCAGTACCCCTTTTTGCACATGTAAACTTAAAAAATTCATAGCTTTGTGGGGTTGCATTATATCGGAAACTTTTATAAACAAAATTTGTTCGATTTTACTTGTAGTTTAAGAAAAAAATTAGAGAAAATTTTTTTTTGAAAATTTTTTTTTTTTTGAATTTTGAAAATATTCTATATTTGATAATTTTGGACGAAAATTGCTGGCTAACGAACTCGACCTGTATTTTGGTACCAAAAAAAAGTATACCAAAGTTGAAGTTGATACGACAAATTTTACTCAAGTTATCCGATTTCAAAATTTTGATACAGACAGACAGACAGACAGACAGACATCTTCGTAAAACCCATTTTTTTGGAATCAGGAGGTCTCAAAACGTCGAGAAATGTATGTTTTAGCAAAAGTTCAAAATCGCACAAATTGAAGACTTTCTCATTTAGGATGAGAATGTAAAAATGAATTTATTCAAAATTTCCAAAAATTTTTAGAAAAGTCAATATTTTTTGATGCAGTTTTATTAGTTGTGATCAATGGAAGTAAACAGGAAGAAAAAACCGGAAGTTTTTTCATTTTTTTTTAAAATAATAGAGTTTTTGTATAGGATTTATCCACTTTCAGTACCCCTTTTTGCACATGTAAACTTAAAAAATTCATAGCTTTGTGGGGTTGCATTATATCGGAAACTTTTATAAACAAAATTTGTTCGATTTTACTTGTAGTTTAAGAAAAAAATTAGAGAAAATTTTTTTTTGAAAATTTTTTTTTTTTTTGAATTTTGAAAATATTCTATATTTGATAATTTTGGACGAAAATTGCTGGCTAACGAACTCGACCTGTATTTTGGTACCAAAAAAATGTATACCAAAGTTGAAGTTGATACGACAAATTTTACTCAAGTTATCCGATTTCAAAATTTTGATACAGACAGACAGACAGACAGACAGACATCTTCGTAAAACCCATTTTTTTGGAATCAGGAGGTCTCAAAACGTCGAGAAATGTATGTTTTAGCAAAAGTTCAAAATCGCACAAATTGAAGACTTTCTCATTTAGGATGAGAATGTAAAAATGAATTTATTCAAAATTTCCAAAAATTTTTAGAAAAGTCAATATTTTTTGATGCAGTTTTATTAGTTGTGATCAATGGAAGTAAACAGGAAGAAAAAACCGGAAGTTTTTTCATTTTTTTTTAAAATAATAGAGTTTTTGTATAGGATTTATCCACTTTCAGTACCCCTTTTTGCACATGTAAACTTAAAAAATTCATAGCTTTGTGGGGTTGCATTATATCGGAAACTTTTATAAACAAAATTTGTTCGATTTTACTTGTAGTTTAAGAAAAAAATTAGAGAAAATTTTTTTTTGAAAATTTTTTTTTTTTTTGAATTTTGAAAATATTCTATATTTGATAATTTTGGACGAAAATTGCTGGCTAACGAACTCGACCTGTATTTTGGTACCAAAAAAAAGTATACCAAAGTTGAAGTTGATACGACAAATTTTACTCAAGTTATCCGATTTCAAAATTTTGATACAGACAGACAGACAGACAGACAGACATCTTCGTAAAACCCATTTTTTTGGAATCAGGAGGTCTCAAAACGTCGAGAAATGTATGTTTTAGCAAAAGTTCAAAATCGCACAAATTGAAGACTTTCTCATTTAGGATGAGAATGTAAAAATGAATTTATTCAAAATTTCCAAAAATTTTTAGAAAAGTCAATATTTTTTGATGCAGTTTTATTAGTTGTGATCAATGGAAGTAAACAGGAAGAAAAAACCGGAAGTTTTTTCATTTTTTTTTAAAATAATAGAGTTTTTGTATAGGATTTATCCACTTTCAGTACCCCTTTTTGCACATGTAAACTTAAAAAATTCATAGCTTTGTGGGGTTGCATTATATCGGAAACTTTTATAAACAAAATTTGTTCGATTTTACTTGTAGTTTAAGAAAAAAATTAGAGAAAATTTTTTTTTGAAAATTTTTTTTTTTTTTGAATTTTGAAAATATTCTATATTTGATAATTTTAGACGAAAATTGCTGGCTAACGAACTCGACCTGTATTTTGGTACCAAAAAAAAGTATACCAAAGTTGAAGTTGATACGACAAATTTTACTCAAGTTATCCGATTTCAAAATTTTGATACAGACAGACAGACAGACAGACAGACATCTTCGTAAAACCCATTTTTTTGAAATCAGGAGGTCTCAAAACGTTGAGAAATGTATGTTTTAGCAAAAGTTCAAAATCGCACAAATTGAAGACTTTCTCATTTAGGATGAGAATGTAAAAATGAATTTATTCAAAATTTCCAAAAATTTTTAGAAAAGTCAATATTTTTTGATGCAGTTTTATTAGTTGTGATCAATGGAAGTAAACAGGAAGAAAAAACCGGAAGTTTTTTCATTTTTTTTTAAAATAATAGAGTTTTTGTATAGGATTTATCCACTTTCAGTACCCCTTTTTGCACATGTAAACTTAAAAAATTCATAGCTTTGTGGGGTTGCATTATATCGGAAACTTTTATAAACAAAATTTGTTCGATTTTACTTGTAGTTTAAGAAAAAAATTAGAGAAAATTTTTTTTTGAAAATTTTTTTTTTTTTGAATTTTGAAAATATTCTATATTTGATAATTTTGGACGAAAATTGCTGGCTAACGAACTCGACCTGTATTTTGGTACCAAAAAAAAGTATACCAAAGTTGAAGTTGATACGACAAATTTTACTCAAGTTATCCGATTTCAAAATTTTGATACAGACAGACAGACAGACAGACAGACATCTTCGTAAAACCCATTTTTTTGGAATCAGGAGGTCTCAAAACGTCGAGAAATGTATGTTTTAGCAAAAGTTCAAAATCGCACAAATTGAAGACTTTCTCATTTAGGATGAGAATGTAAAAATGAATTTATTCAAAATTTCCAAAAATTTTTAGAAAAGTCAATATTTTTTGATGCAGTTTTATTAGTTGTGATCAATGGAAGTAAACAGGAAGAAAAAACCGGAAGTTTTTTCATTTTTTTTTAAAATAATAGAGTTTTTGTATAGGATTTATCCACTTTCAGTACCCCTTTTTGCACATGTAAACTTAAAAAATTCATAGCTTTGTGGGGTTGCATTATATCGGAAACTTTTATAAACAAAATTTGTTCGATTTTACTTGTAGTTTAAGAAAAAAATTAGAGAAAATTTTTTTTTGAAAATTTTTTTTTTTTGAATTTTGAAAATATTCTATATTTGATAATTTTGGACGAAAATTGCTGGCTAACGAACTCGACCTGTATTTTGGTACCAAAAAAAAGTATACCAAAGTTGAAGTTGATACGACAAATTTTACTCAAGTTATCCGATTTCAAAATTTTGATACAGACAGACAGACAGACAGACAGACATCTTCGTAAAACCCATTTTTTTGGAATCAGGAGGTCTCAAAACGTCGAGAAATGTATGTTTTAGCAAAAGTTCAAAATCGCACAAATTGAAGACTTTCTCATTTAGGATGAGAATGTAAAAATGAATTTATTCAAAATTTCCAAAAATTTTTAGAAAAGTCAATATTTTTTGATGCAGTTTTATTAGTTGTGATCAATGGAAGTAAACAGGAAGAAAAAACCGGAAGTTTTTTCATTTTTTTTTAAAATAATAGAGTTTTTGTATAGGATTTATCCACTTTCAGTACCCCTTTTTGCACATGTAAACTTAAAAAATTCATAGCTTTGTGGGGTTGCATTATATCGGAAACTTTTATAAACAAAATTTGTTCGATTTTACTTGTAGTTTAAGAAAAAAATTAGAGAAAATTTTTTTTTGAAAATTTTTTTTTTTTTTGAATTTTGAAAATATTCTATATTTGATAATTTTGGACGAAAATTGCTGGCTAACGAACTCGACCTGTATTTTGGTACCAAAAAAATGTATACCAAAGTTGAAGTTGATACGACAAATTTTACTCAAGTTATCCGATTTCAAAATTTTGATACAGACAGACAGACAGACAGACAGACATCTTCGTAAAACCCATTTTTTTGGAATCAGGAGGTCTCAAAACGTCGAGAAATGTATGTTTTAGCAAAAGTTCAAAATCGCACAAATTGAAGACTTTCTCATTTAGGATGAGAATGTAAAAATGAATTTATTCAAAATTTCCAAAAATTTTTAGAAAAGTCAATATTTTTTGATGCAGTTTTATTAGTTGTGATCAATGGAAGTAAACAGGAAGAAAAAACCGGAAGTTTTTTCATTTTTTTTTAAAATAATAGAGTTTTTGTATAGGATTTATCCACTTTCAGTACCCCTTTTTGCACATGTAAACTTAAAAAATTCATAGCTTTGTGGGGTTGCATTATATCGGAAACTTTTATAAACAAAATTTGTTCGATTTTTCTTGTAGTTTAAGAAAAAAATTAGAGAAAATTTTTTTTTGAAAATTTTTTTTTTTTTGAATTTTGAAAATATTCTATATTTGATAATTTTGGACGAAAATTGCTGGCTAACGAACTCGACCTGTATTTTGGTACCAAAAAAAAGTATACCAAAGTTGAAGTTGATACGACAAATTTTACTCAAGTTATCCGATTTCAAAATTTTGATACAGACAGACAGACAGACAGACAGACATCTTCGTAAAACCCATTTTTTTGGAATCAGGAGGTCTCAAAACGTTGAGAAATGTATGTTTTAGCAAAAGTTCAAAATCGCACAAATTGAAGACTTTCTCATTTAGGATGAGAATGTAAAAATGAATTTATTCAAAATTTCCAAAAATTTTTAGAAAAGTCAATATTTTTTGATGCAGTTTTATTAGTTGTGATCAATGGAAGTAAACAGGAAGAAAAAACCGGAAGTTTTTTCATTTTTTTTTAAAATAATAGAGTTTTTGTATAGGATTTATCCACTTTCAGTACCCCTTTTTGCACATGTAAACTTAAAAAATTCATAGCTTTGTGGGGTTGCATTATATCGGAAACTTTTATAAACAAAATTTGTTCGATTTTACTTGTAGTTTAAGAAAAAAATTAGAGAAAATTTTTTTTTGAAAATTTTTTTTTTTTTGAATTTTGAAAATATTCTATATTTGATAATTTTGGACGAAAATTGCTGGCTAACGAACTCGACCTGTATTTTGGTACCAAAAAAAAGTATACCAAAGTTGAAGTTGATACGACAAATTTTACTCAAGTTATCCGATTTCAAAATTTTGATACAGACAGACAGACAGACAGACAGACATCTTCGTAAAACCCATTTTTTTGGAATCAGGAGGTCTCAAAACGTCGAGAAATGTATGTTTTAGCAAAAGTTCAAAATCGCACAAATTGAAGACTTTCTCATTTAGGATGAGAATGTAAAAATGAATTTATTCAAAATTTCCAAAAATTTTTAGAAAAGTCAATATTTTTTGATGCAGTTTTATTAGTTGTGATCAATGGAAGTAAACAGGAAGAAAAAACCGGAAGTTTTTTCATTTTTTTTTAAAATAATAGAGTTTTTGTATAGGATTTATCCACTTTCAGTACCCCTTTTTGCACATGTAAACTTAAAAAATTCATAGCTTTGTGGGGTTGCATTATATCGGAAACTTTTATAAACAAAATTTGTTCGATTTTACTTGTAGTTTAAGAAAAAAATTAGAGAAAATTTTTTTTTGAAAATTTTTTTTTTTTTTGAATTTTGAAAATATTCTATATTTGATAATTTTAGACGAAAATTGCTGGCTAACGAACTCGACCTGTATTTTGGTACCAAAAAAAAGTATACCAAAGTTGAAGTTGATACGACAAATTTTACTCAAGTTATCCGATTTCAAAATTTTGATACAGACAGACAGACAGACAGACAGACATTTTCGTAAAACCCATTTTTTTGGAATCAGGAGGTCTCAAAACGTTGAGAAATGTATGTTTTAGCAAAAGTTCAAAATCGCACAAATTGAAGACTTTCTCATTTAGGATGAGAATGTAAAAATGAATTTATTCAAAATTTCCAAAAATTTTTAGAAAAGTCAATATTTTTTGATGCAGTTTTATTAGTTGTGATCAATGGAAGTAAACAGGAAGAAAAAACCGGAAGTTTTTTCATTTTTTTTTAAAATAATAGAGTTTTTGTATAGGATTTATCCACTTTCAGTACCCCTTTTTGCACATGTAAACTTAAAAAATTCATAGCTTTGTGGGGTTGCATTATATCGGAAACTTTTATAAACAAAATTTGTTCGATTTTACTTGTAGTTTAAGAAAAAAATTAGAGAAAATTTTTTTTTGAAAATTTTTTTTTTTTTGAATTTTGAAAATATTCTATATTTGATAATTTTGGACGAAAATTGCTGGCTAACGAACTCGACCTGTATTTTGGTACCAAAAAAAAGTATACCAAAGTTGAAGTTGATACGACAAATTTTACTCAAGTTATCCGATTTCAAAATTTTGATACAGACAGACAGACAGACAGACAGACATCTTCGTAAAACCCATTTTTTTGGAATCAGGAGGTCTCAAAACGTCGAGAAATGTATGTTTTAGCAAAAGTTCAAAATCGCACAAATTGAAGACTTTCTCATTTAGGATGAGAATGTAAAAATGAATTTATTCAAAATTTCCAAAAATTTTTAGAAAAGGCAATATTTTTTGATGCAGTTTTATTAGTTGTGATCAATGGAAGTAAACAGGAAGAAAAAACCGGAAGTTTTTTCATTTTTTTTTAAAATAATAGAGTTTTTGTATAGGATTTATCCACTTTCAGTACCCCTTTTTGCACATGTAAACTTAAAAAATTCATAGCTTTGTGGGGTTGCATTATATCGGAAACTTTTATAAACAAAATTTGTTCGATTTTACTTGTAGTTTAAGAAAAAAATTAGAGAAAATTTTTTTTTGAAAATTTTTTTTTTTTTTGAATTTTGAAAATATTCTATATTTGATAATTTTAGACGAAAATTGCTGGCTAACGAACTCGACCTGTATTTTGGTACCAAAAAAAAGTATACCAAAGTTGAAGTTGATACGACAAATTTTACTCAAGTTATCCGATTTCAAAATTTTGATACAGACAGACAGACAGACAGACAGACATTTTCGTAAAACCCATTTTTTTGGAATCAGGAGGTCTCAAAACGTTGAGAAATGTATGTTTTAGCAAAAGTTCAAAATCGCACAAATTGAAGACTTTCTCATTTAGGATGAGAATGTAAAAATGAATTTATTCAAAATTTCCAAAAATTTTTAGAAAAGTCAATATTTTTTGATGCAGTTTTATTAGTTGTGATCAATGGAAGTAAACAGGAAGAAAAAACCGGAAGTTTTTTCATTTTTTTTTAAAATAATAGAGTTTTTGTATAGGATTTATCCACTTTCAGTACCCCTTTTTGCACATGTAAACTTAAAAAATTCATAGCTTTGTGGGGTTGCATTATATCGGAAACTTTTATAAACAAAATTTGTTCGATTTTACTTGTAGTTTAAGAAAAAAATTAGAGAAAATTTTTTTTTGAAAATTTTTTTTTTTTTGAATTTTGAAAATATTCTATATTTGATAATTTTGGACGAAAATTGCTGGCTAACGAACTCGACCTGTATTTTGGTACCAAAAAAAAGTATACCAAAGTTGAAGTTGATACGACAAATTTTACTCAAGTTATCCGATTTCAAAATTTTGATACAGACAGACAGACAGACAGACAGACATCTTCGTAAAACCCATTTTTTTGGAATCAGGAGGTCTCAAAACGTCGAGAAATGTATGTTTTAGCAAAAGTTCAAAATCGCACAAATTGAAGACTTTCTCATTTAGGATGAGAATGTAAAAATGAATTTATTCAAAATTTCCAAAAATTTTTAGAAAAGTCAATATTTTTTGATGCAGTTTTATTAGTTGTGATCAATGGAAGTAAACAGGAAGAAAAAACCGGAAGTTTTTTCATTTTTTTTTAAAATAATAGAGTTTTTGTATAGGATTTATCCACTTTCAGTACCCCTTTTTGCACATGTAAACTTAAAAAATTCATAGCTTTGTGGGGTTGCATTATATCGGAAACTTTTATAAACAAAATTTGTTCGATTTTACTTGTAGTTTAAGAAAAAAATTAGAGAAAATTTTTTTTTGAAAATTTTTTTTTTTTTTGAATTTTGAAAATATTCTATATTTGATAATTTTAGACGAAAATTGCTGGCTAACGAACTCGACCTGTATTTTGGTACCAAAAAAAAGTATACCAAAGTTGAAGTTGATACGACAAATTTTACTCAAGTTATCCGATTTCAAAATTTTGATACAGACAGACAGACAGACAGACAGACATCTTCGTAAAACCCATTTTTTTGGAATCAGGAGGTCTCAAAACGTTGAGAAATGTATGTTTTAGCAAAAGTTCAAAATCGCACAAATTGAAGACTTTCTCATTTAGGATGAGAATGTAAAAATGAATTTATTCAAAATTTCCAAAAATTTTTAGAAAAGTCAATATTTTTTGATGCAGTTTTATTAGTTGTGATCAATGGAAGTAAACAGGAAGAAAAAACCGGAAGTTTTTTCATTTTTTTTTAAAATAATAGAGTTTTTGTATAGGATTTATCCACTTTCAGTACCCCTTTTTGCACATGTAAACTTAAAAAATTCATAGCTTTGTGGGGTTGCATTATATCGGAAACTTTTATAAACAAAATTTGTTCGATTTTACTTGTAGTTTAAGAAAAAAATTAGAGAAAATTTTTTTTTGAAAATTTTTTTTTTTTTGAATTTTGAAAATATTCTATATTTGATAATTTTGGACGAAAATTGCTGGCTAACGAACTCGACCTGTATTTTGGTACCAAAAAAAAGTATACCAAAGTTGAAGTTGATACGACAAATTTTACTCAAGTTATCCGATTTCAAAATTTTGATACAGACAGACAGACAGACAGACAGACATCTTCGTAAAACCCATTTTTTTGGAATCAGGAGGTCTCAAAACGTCGAGAAATGTATGTTTTAGCAAAAGTTCAAAATCGCACAAATTGAAGACTTTCTCATTTAGGATGAGAATGTAAAAATGAATTTATTCAAAATTTCCAAAAATTTTTAGAAAAGGCAATATTTTTTGATGCAGTTTTATTAGTTGTGATCAATGGAAGTAAACAGGAAGAAAAAACCGGAAGTTTTTTCATTTTTTTTTAAAATAATAGAGTTTTTGTATAGGATTTATCCACTTTCAGTACCCCTTTTTGCACATGTAAACTTAAAAAATTCATAGCTTTGTGGGGTTGCATTATATCGGAAACTTTTATAAACAAAATTTGTTCGATTTTACTTGTAGTTTAAGAAAAAAATTAGAGAAAATTTTTTTTTGAAAATTTTTTTTTTTTTTGAATTTTGAAAATATTCTATATTTGATAATTTTAGACGAAAATTGCTGGCTAACGAACTCGACCTGTATTTTGGTACCAAAAAAAAGTATACCAAAGTTGAAGTTGATACGACAAATTTTACTCAAGTTATCCGATTTCAAAATTTTGATACAGACAGACAGACAGACAGACAGACATCTTCGTAAAACCCATTTTTTTGGAATCAGGAGGTCTCAAAACGTCGAGAAATGTATGTTTTAGCAAAAGTTCAAAATCGCACAAATTGAAGACTTTCTCATTTAGGATGAGAATGTAAAAATGAATTTATTCAAAATTTCCAAAAATTTTTAGAAAAGTCAATATTTTTTGATGCAGTTTTATTAGTTGTGATCAATGGAAGTAAACAGGAAGAAAAAACCGGAAGTTTTTTCATTTTTTTTTAAAATAATAGAGTTTTTGTATAGGATTTATCCACTTTCAGTACCCCTTTTTGCACATGTAAACTTAAAAAATTCATAGCTTTGTGGGGTTGCATTATATCGGAAACTTTTATAAACAAAATTTGTTCGATTTTTCTTGTAGTTTAAGAAAAAAATTAGAGAAAATTTTTTTTTGAAAATTTTTTTTTTTTTGAATTTTGAAAATATTCTATATTTGATAATTTTGGACGAAAATTGCTGGCTAACGAACTCGACCTGTATTTTGGTACCAAAAAAAAGTATACCAAAGTTGAAGTTGATACGACAAATTTTACTCAAGTTATCCGATTTCAAAATTTTGATACAGACAGACAGACAGACAGACAGACATCTTCGTAAAACCCATTTTTTTGGAATCAGGAGGTCTCAAAACGTTGAGAAATGTATGTTTTAGCAAAAGTTCAAAATCGCACAAATTGAAGACTTTCTCATTTAGGATGAGAATGTAAAAATGAATTTATTCAAAATTTCCAAAAATTTTTAGAAAAGTCAATATTTTTTGATGCAGTTTTATTAGTTGTGATCAATGGAAGTAAACAGGAAGAAAAAACCGGAAGTTTTTTCATTTTTTTTTAAAATAATAGAGTTTTTGTATAGGATTTATCCACTTTCAGTACCCCTTTTTGCACATGTAAACTTAAAAAATTCATAGCTTTGTGGGGTTGCATTATATCGGAAACTTTTATAAACAAAATTTGTTCGATTTTACTTGTAGTTTAAGAAAAAAATTAGAGAAAATTTTTTTTTGAAAATTTTTTTTTTTTTTGAATTTTGAAAATATTCTATATTTGATAATTTTGGACGAAAATTGCTGGCTAACGAACTCGACCTGTATTTTGGTACCAAAAAAAAGTATACCAAAGTTGAAGTTGATACGACAAATTTTACTCAAGTTATCCGATTTCAAAATTTTGATACAGACAGACAGACAGACAGACAGACATCTTCGTAAAACCCATTTTTTTGGAATCAGGAGGTCTCAAAACGTCGAGAAATGTATGTTTTAGCAAAAGTTCAAAATCGCACAAATTGAAGACTTTCTCATTTAGGATGAGAATGTAAAAATGAATCTATTCAAAATTTCCAAAAATTTTTAGAAAAGTCAATATTTTTTGATGCAGTTTTATTAGTTGTGATCAATGGAAGTAAACAGGAAGAAAAAACCGGAAGTTTTTTCATTTTTTTTTAAAATAATAGAGTTTTTGTATAGGATTTATCCACTTTCAGTACCCCTTTTTGCACATGTAAACTTAAAAAATTCATAGCTTTGTGGGGTTGCATTATATCGGAAACTTTTATAAACAAAATTTGTTCGATTTTACTTGTAGTTTAAGAAAAAAATTAGAGAAAATTTTTTTTTTTAATTTTTTTTTTTTTTGAATTTTGAAAATATTCTATATTTGATAATTTTAGACGAAAATTGCTGGCTAACGAACTCGACCTGTATTTTGGTACCAAAAAAAAGTATACCAAAGTTGAAGTTGATACGACAAATTTTACTCAAGTTATCCGATTTCAAAATTTTGATACAGACAGACAGACAGACAGACAGACAGACATCTTCGTAAAACCCATTTTTTTGGAATCAGGAGGTCTCAAAACGTCGAGAAATGTATGTTTTAGCAAAAGTTCAAAATCGCACAAATTGAAGACTTTCTCATTTAGGATGAGAATGTAAAAATGAATTTATTCAAAATTTCCAAAAATTTTTAGAAAAGTCAATATTTTTTGATGCAGTTTTATTAGTTGTGATCAATGGAAGTAAACAGGAAGAAAAAACCGGAAGTTTTTTCATTTTTTTTTAAAATAATAGAGTTTTTGTATAGGATTTATCCACTTTCAGTACCCCTTTTTGCACATGTAAACTTAAAAAATTCATAGCTTTGTGGGGTTGCATTATATCGGAAACTTTTATAAACAAAATTTGTTCGATTTTACTTGTAGTTTAAGAAAAAAATTAGAGAAAATTTTTTTTTGAAAATTTTTTTTTTTTTGAATTTTGAAAATATTCTATATTTGATAATTTTGGACGAAAATTGCTGGCTAACGAACTCGACCTGTATTTTGGTACCAAAAAAAAGTATACCAAAGTTGAAGTTGATACGACAAATTTTACTCAAGTTATCCGATTTCAAAATTTTGATACAGACAGACAGACAGACAGACAGACATCTTCGTAAAACCCATTTTTTTGGAATCAGGAGGTCTCAAAACGTTGAGAAATGTATGTTTTAGCAAAAGTTCAAAATCGCACAAATTGAAGACTTTCTCATTTAGGATGAGAATGTAAAAATGAATTTATTCAAAATTTCCAAAAATTTTTAGAAAAGTCAATATTTTTTGATGCAGTTTTATTAGTTGTGATCAATGGAAGTAAACAGGAAGAAAAAACCGGAAGTTTTTTCATTTTTTTTTAAAATAATAGAGTTTTTGTATAGGATTTATCCACTTTCAGTACCCCTTTTTGCACATGTAAACTTAAAAAATTCATAGCTTTGTGGGGTTGCATTATATCGGAAACTTTTATCAACAAAATTTGTTCGATTTTACTTGTAGTTTAAGAAAAAAATTAGAGAAAATTTTTTTTTGAAAATTTTTTTTTTTTTGAATTTTGAAAATATTCTATATTTGATAATTTTGGACGAAAATTGCTGGCTAACGAACTCGACCTGTATTTTGGTACCAAAAAAAAGTATACCAAAGTTGAAGTTGATACGACAAATTTTACTCAAGTTATCCGATTTCAAAATTTTGATACAGACAGACAGACAGACAGACAGACATCTTCGTAAAACCCATTTTTTTGGAATCAGGAGGTCTCAAAACGTCGAGAAATGTATGTTTTAGCAAAAGTTCAAAATCGCACAAATTGAAGACTTTCTCATTTAGGATGAGAATGTAAAAATGAATTTATTCAAAATTTCCAAAAATTTTTAGAAAAGTCAATATTTTTTGATGCAGTTTTATTAGTTGTGATCAATGGAAGTAAACAGGAAGAAAAAACCGGAAGTTTTTTCATTTTTTTTTAAAATAATAGAGTTTTTGTATAGGATTTATCCACTTTCAGTACCCCTTTTTGCACATGTAAACTTAAAAAATTCATAGCTTTGTGGGGTTGCATTATATCGGAAACTTTTATAAACAAAATTTGTTCGATTTTACTTGTAGTTTAAGAAAAAAATTAGAGAAAATTTTTTTTTGAAAATTTTTTTTTTTTTTGAATTTTGAAAATATTCTATATTTGATAATTTTAGACGAAAATTGCTGGCTAACGAACTCGACCTGTATTTTGGTACCAAAAAAAAGTATACCAAAGTTGAAGTTGATACGACAAATTTTACTCAAGTTATCCGATTTCAAAATTTTGATACAGACAGACAGACAGACAGACAGACATCTTCGTAAAACCCATTTTTTTGGAATCAGGAGGTCTCAAAACGTCGAGAAATGTATGTTTTAGCAAAAGTTCAAAATCGCACAAATTGAAGACTTTCTCATTTAGGATGAGAATGTAAAAATGAATTTATTCAAAATTTCCAAAAATTTTTAGAAAAGTCAATATTTTTTGATGCAGTTTTATTAGTTGTGATCAATGGAAGTAAACAGGAAGAAAAAACCGGAAGTTTTTTCATTTTTTTTTAAAATAATAGAGTTTTTGTATAGGATTTATCCACTTTCAGTACCCCTTTTTGCACATGTAAACTTAAAAAATTCATAGCTTTGTGGGGTTGCATTATATCGGAAACTTTTATAAACAAAATTTGTTCGATTTTTCTTGTAGTTTAAGAAAAAAATTAGAGAAAATTTTTTTTTGAAAATTTTTTTTTTTTTGAATTTTGAAAATATTCTATATTTGATAATTTTGGACGAAAATTGCTGGCTAACGAACTCGACCTGTATTTTGGTACCAAAAAAAAGTATACCAAAGTTGAAGTTGATACGACAAATTTTACTCAAGTTATCCGATTTCAAAATTTTGATACAGACAGACAGACAGACAGACAGACATCTTCGTAAAACCCATTTTTTTGGAATCAGGAGGTCTCAAAACGTTGAGAAATGTATGTTTTAGCAAAAGTTCAAAATCGCACAAATTGAAGACTTTCTCATTTAGGATGAGAATGTAAAAATGAATTTATTCAAAATTTCCAAAAATTTTTAGAAAAGTCAATATTTTTTGATGCAGTTTTATTAGTTGTGATCAATGGAAGTAAACAGGAAGAAAAAACCGGAAGTTTTTTCATTTTTTTTTAAAATAATAGAGTTTTTGTATAGGATTTATCCACTTTCAGTACCCCTTTTTGCACATGTAAACTTAAAAAATTCATAGCTTTGTGGGGTTGCATTATATCGGAAACTTTTATAAACAAAATTTGTTCGATTTTACTTGTAGTTTAAGAAAAAAATTAGAGAAAATTTTTTTTTGAAAATTTTTTTTTTTTTTGAATTTTGAAAATATTCTATGTTTGATAATTTTGGACGAAAATTGCTGGCTAACGAACTCGACCTGTATTTTGGTACCAAAAAAAAGTATACCAAAGTTGAAGTTGATACGACAAATTTTACTCAAGTTATCCGATTTCAAAATTTTGATACAGACAGACAGACAGACAGACAGACATCTTCGTAAAACCCATTTTTTTGGAATCAGGAGGTCTCAAAACGTCGAGAAATGTATGTTTTAGCAAAAGTTCAAAATCGCACAAATTGAAGACTTTCTCATTTAGGATGAGAATGTAAAAATGAATTTATTCAAAATTTCCAAAAATTTTTAGAAAAGTCAATATTTTTTGATGCAGTTTTATTAGTTGTGATCAATGGAAGTAAACAGGAAGAAAAAACCGGAAGTTTTTTCATTTTTTTTTAAAATAATAGAGTTTTTGTATAGGATTTATCCACTTTCAGTACCCCTTTTTGCACATGTAAACTTAAAAAATTCATAGCTTTGTGGGGTTGCATTATATCGGAAACTTTTATAAACAAAATTTGTTCGATTTTACTTGTAGTTTAAGAAAAAAATTAGAGAAAATTTTTTTTTGAAAATTTTTTTTTTTTTTGAATTTTGAAAATATTCTATATTTGATAATTTTAGACGAAAATTGCTGGCTAACGAACTCGACCTGTATTTTGGTACCAAAAAAAAGTATACCAAAGTTGAAGTTGATACGACAAATTTTACTCAAGTTATCCGATTTCAAAATTTTGATACAGACAGACAGACAGACAGACAGACAGACATCTTCGTAAAACCCATTTTTTTGGAATCAGGAGGTCTCAAAACGTCGAGAAATGTATGTTTTAGCAAAAGTTCAAAATCGCACAAATTGAAGACTTTCTCATTTAGGATGAGAATGTAAAAATGAATTTATTCAAAATTTCCAAAAATTTTTAGAAAAGTCAATATTTTTTGATGCAGTTTTATTAGTTGTGATCAATGGAAGTAAACAGGAAGAAAAAACCGGAAGTTTTTTCATTTTTTTTTAAAATAATAGAGTTTTTGTATAGGATTTATCCACTTTCAGTACCCCTTTTTGCACATGTAAACTTAAAAAATTCATAGCTTTGTGGGGTTGCATTATATCGGAAACTTTTATAAACAAAATTTGTTCGATTTTACTTGTAGTTTAAGAAAAAAATTAGAGAAAATTTTTTTTTGAAAATTTTTTTTTTTTTGAATTTTGAAAATATTCTATATTTGATAATTTTGGACGAAAATTGCTGGCTAACGAACTTGACCTGTATTTTGGTACCAAAAAAAAGTATACCAAAGTTGAAGTTGATACGACAAATTTTACTCAAGTTATCCGATTTCAAAATTTTGATACAGACAGACAGACAGACAGACAGACATCTTCGTAAAACCCATTTTTTTGGAATCAGGAGGTCTCAAAACTTAGAGAAATGTATGTTTTAGCAAAAGTTCAAAATCGCACAAATTGAAGACTTTCTCATTTAGGATGAGAATGTAAAAATGAATTTATTCAAAATTTCCAAAAATTTTTAGAAAAGTCAATATTTTTTGATGCAGTTTTATTAGTTGTGATCAATGGAAGTAAACAGGAAGAAAAAACCGGAAGTTTTTTCATTTTTTTTTAAAATAATAGAGTTTTTGTATAGGATTTATCCACTTTCAGTACCCCTTTTTGCACATGTAAACTTAAAAAATTCATAGCTTTGTGGGGTTGCATTATATCGGAAACTTTTATGAACAAAATTTGTTCGATTTTACTTGTAGTTTAAGAAAAAAATTAGAGAAAATTTTTTTTTGAAAATTTTTTTTTTTTTGAATTTTGAAAATATTCTATATTTGATAATTTTGGACGAAAATTGCTGGCTAACGAACTCGACCTGTATTTTGGTACCAAAAAAAAGTATACCAAAGTTGAAGTTGATACGACAAATTTTACTCAAGTTATCCGATTTCAAAATTTTGATACAGACAGACAGACAGACAGACAGACATCTTCGTAAAACCCATTTTTTTGGAATCAGGAGGTCTCAAAACGTCGAGAAATGTATGTTTTAGCAAAAGTTCAAAATCGCACAAATTGAAGACTTTCTCATTTAGGATGAGAATGTAAAAATGAATTTATTCAAAATTTCCAAAAATTTTTAGAAAAGTCAATATTTTTTGATGCAGTTTTATTAGTTGTGATCAATGGAAGTAAACAGGAAGAAAAAAACCGGAAGTTTTTTCATTTTTTTTTAAAATAATAGAGTTTTTGTATAGGATTTATCCACTTTCAGTACCCCTTTTTGCACATGTAAACTTAAAAAATTCATAGCTTTGTGGGCTTGCATTATATCGGAAACTTTTATAAACAAAATTTGTTCGATTTTACTTGTAGTTTAAGAAAAAAATTAGAGAAAATTTTTTTTTGAAAATTTTTTTTTTTTTGATTTTGAAAATATTCTATATTGATAATTTTGGACGAAAATTGCTGGCTAACGAACTCGACCTGTATTTTGGTACCAAAAAAAAGTATACCAAAGTTGAAGTTGATACGACAAATTTTACTCAAGTTATCCGATTTCAAAATTTTGATACAGACAGACAGACAGACAGACAGACAGACATCTTCGTAAAACCCATTTTTTTGGAATCAGGAGGTCTCAAAACGTCGAGAAATGTATGTTTTAGCAAAAGTTCAAAATCGCACAAATTGAAGACTTTCTCATTTAGGATGAGAATGTAAAAATGAATTTATTCAAAATTTCCAAAAATTTTTAGAAAAGTCAATATTTTTTGATGCAGTTTTATTAGTTGTGATCAATGGAAGTAAACAGGAAGAAAAAACCGGAAGTTTTTTCATTTTTTTTTAAAATAATAGAGTTTTTGTATAGGATTTATCCACTTTCAGTACCCCTTTTTGCACATGTAAACTTAAAAATTCATAGCTTTGTGGGGTTGCATTATATCGGAAACTTTTATAAACAAAATTTGTTCGATTTTACTTGTAGTTTAAGAAAAAAATTAGAGAAAATT
>JAZKLR010000905.1:0-16161 GCA_037103525.1 Ganaspis brasiliensis
AATAAAAATAACTTTGTCTTACAGCCAACGAACTTTTATTTGTTTAAAATAAAAAAATTTATTTAAATTAAATAAAAATTTGTAAGTAAAGAAGTTACTAGGCTGTGAGACAAATATATTTTTATTTGGCACAAATAACATATCTTTGAGTCAAATATATCACTTTTCTGGGTGTAAAATCTGCCATAAACAAGCGGAAAGGTACAGTTTTTCACAGAAGCACTATTGAGTGAATTTTACTTCACGTCTCAAAAGTAACACAATTCATTGATCTCAGATTTACTATTCGTTAAGTACATCTGACAAACTTCTAGTTAACTACATTATTGTTTAGTCTGTCAAAGAGAGACAAAAATGTTTTGTAAATATCACTCAGCTCGTGATAATATCCACTAAAATCTTTTCTAAGAGACTGTAACGAGATAAAGAATATAAAGAGATTATATTGTAACGCAGAAACCAAAATACTGAAACTATGCAAAAAAAAACGAATTTTTACATTTTTAATAAAATGCTTATAACTTTGATATTTTTGAACCAAATTTGTTAAATTACCGCTCATTTTCATCGCAATAGATCAGACTTTAATTACCAATAATGAATTGGATCTTAAAAATTTTATTTTAGCGCAATCAATAATATAATCCGGCCTTTATTCGAAATGTTTGTAAATTTGAAGCAAAATATAATAATCAATAGTGTTTAAGGAGATGATTGGATTAAAAATATTTTACAGATGGTTGATTGAAAATTTAATTACATTTAATTTAAAAAAAAAAAAATTAAAATCCGTTCTCTGGAATCGATGATATTTACATTTTAGTGAAAAAAATATTTCGTAACGAAAAATATGAAAAAACCAAAAAGACCTTAAAAACTGTTCTACTTTCTTAATTTTGAACTTTATTTTTGGACTAAGCGGATCATGTTACATAAGAAATGAGAGTTAAATGTTCCAGATTAAAAAATTTTCGAAAATTTGTAAAGTAGTGTTATTAATTAAATTATGAAATTTTTACCAAAATTAGTGAAAATTGCCTCTTGTTTTTATTGTTGACCAATGTTTCATAAACTTGGTTTTTTTTTAAGTTAATTATGATTAAAACTTAAAAGTAAATTCAAGCCTATTAAAAAATAAAAAATCTGACTACGCGCTTCGCGCTCCGTCACATTCTCATCGCGTGCTTTGCGCGCAGGACTCGCTTCACTCGCTAGTTTCAGCGCGCCTTGGGGCACGCGAGGGTCGTCGTCGCGCTCCGAAGTTTAAGTAATCGTCGTGTTACACGTTCCGTAATTGGAACGAGAGTCGTGCTTCGCACTCCGATCATTATCAATCTTGCCGTCGCGCTGCAGGCTTCGACTACATAAAGCATGCTTTTCGTTATAAAAATTGTATACTTTCCCTACGACATGAACCAGTTTAATCTTTAGCACTGTTTAGCACTATTCTAAATTCGGTTTTCACTTAAAAGATAAAACTTTTTTTGTCTTAAAATTCTATGCCTTTAAGAAATACATTCTCATCACGGCACTCGCGCTCGATGCTCAAAAACACGAATTTAAGCAAAAATAGAAAAATAAAATTGCCGATACACTGTACAGTGTTCACGATGCGCACTAATCTAACTTGGTTTCTATGACATGTACGGATGCACAGTAGTTTTAATTTTCTAGAATTCTACAGTTGTCAAATATAACTTATAATTTTGATCAATTACCAGATCAAACAAAATTTTGGAAATTTTTTTTTAACTTTCTCTGAATATTCTAGGAATATTGGACGCAGAAATTTCCTGAAAATTAGGAATACAGGAACCTTCTCTGCATATTAGGTTCGAATATTCGGAAAATATATACAAATATTCAGGGAAAATTCAGGGAATTTCCGGTGCTGTGTGGCGATTTGGGTATTCTTTGCGAAGAACCACAGTTATCAAGTAAATTGGATTTCGGAGCTTTTATAGGTATCATTGTTTCCAAAATAGCACAAAAAGAACTATTATATAATACCTTGCGTCAAGAACTCTATTAAAAAGTCTGTTTTTAGAGGTCTAGAGATTAAAAGGAGGAGCATCCTACTTTTAATCACAGTTATCCCCACCAGCAACGCCATTCAAGCAAGCTTGCCAACCTAAACATCAGCTGTCGCGTCACGGGTTAGAACAGCAAGCGTACTTGAATGGCATTGCTGATGGGGTTAAACTGTGATAAAAAGTAGAATTCTCTTCATTTTAATCTCTAAAACTCTAAAAACAGTGTTTTCAGTAGATTTCTTGACACAAGGTTATTACATAAAATTATGTGTGGAACACGGGCGCATCTAGGGGAATCTCGACTCGTGTGATTCACACGAATGTGAAACTTCACACGAGTCTCGATTCCCCTACAGATGCGCCCTTGTTACACAAATAACTATTGTGCAACACCTGTAAGAAAAGTACCATTTATCTTGCCTGAAAAGTAGACGCAAAATAAGTAATTACTGCACATAGCAACAATGTATACTTTGCTGCAGAAAAGTGCAGAAAAGTGCACTTTTCTGCACACTTTTCCGTCTGGTAGGTACCCACACAATTATTAATTAGTGCTTTACCTGAACAGGTGTTGCACAAAATAGCGTGTGGACCTCGAGCGAAAGAAGATTTTCCGTCTTCGGAAAACACCTCCTTTCTGCTCTTGGTGCACAATATACTATTTTAACTCAATATAAATAAAAAAAAACTAAAATTTATTTTTATTTAATTGATATAGTTCACCCGCATTTATTTATATGAAAAATAGAATAAAAATAATAATTATTATTTAATTGTTGGTTGTTATCATTATTATTTAACACCTACTTAAAATTAGTTCAAAAACTTTTTTGCAAAAAATGTATATGGGCCCGCAAAAATTTGGTCCCTGGCCCGAATTTTCTCTCGGCGGCCCTGGCATTTACTTGAGAGAAATTCACCTTTTACCACATGTTACACACGAGATTTTCTCCAACATCTTGCGAAATGCGTTTCTAAATATACCTTTATAATTTTAACTAATTGAGAAGAGTTGAATGTACTATTAAATATATTATACGTAATTTCAATGACAATAACAGATGCGGAATAGTGCTTTATGAAAATTCCGCATGCAGAATAGTGTTTCATGAAAATTTCGCATGCGTAATAGTGCTGTTTATGACAATTCCGCATGCGGAATAGCATTTTATGATAATAACGCATGTGGAATAGTGTTCTATGACAACGTATGTGAGCGAAATAGTGTTTTATGAAGTGAATTCGGCATTATAATTGCGTATGAGGAATTATCATAAAAAAATTATCCGCCTGCGCAATTATAATGCGGAACTCTGAATTCCGCATTCCGCATTTCATACCGCCTGGCAATTATAATGCGGAACTCCGAATTCCGCATTCCGCATTTCATACCGCCTCACAGTGGGCTAGAACTCCGAAATCCTGGCCAAACCCTCAAAATGTATTCAAGATGGACAAGAGTGGGAATGTAAAGGTTTTTGGAGTCGCTGAACACGAATCTGAAGTCAAATTTTCAAAAATCAAAATGGCGGATCCAATATGGCGGACATAAATAAAATTTTTTTGCCGATTTGCATAAAACTTTGTCTATAGGGGTTTTTTGGGGTCGCTGATAACGAATCTGAAAAAAAATTTTAAATCAAAATGGCGGATCCAACATGGCGGACGTTAATTAAAAATTTTCACCGATTTTCATAAAATTTGGTTCATAAAGTTAGGTATAAGGGTTATATTTCTTTTGTTTTAAAAAATTGAAATATCGAACTTATTTTAAAAATTAAAATTTAATTACCGTGGATCAAAAGTTTGTGTATCGAGGTAGGCATAGGATACCAGGCATACAATTTCACAAACAATCTTGCTGTTTCGAGAGAATAAACTCTTAATTTATCGATATTTATTTCATGGCCACTGGAAATTACTTGCAACAAAACATACAACCGTTTAATTAAAGTTTCATCAATTCCTGTTATTTTCGCTGAGACTGTATAATTTTCAAAAAAACGCCTTGCAGTATTTCCGTCATTGCTCGTTCCTGATCCGCTTTTAGGAATATCAACTATAAGTCCTAATTCCTTTTTAAACTCTTTTTGAATTGCAAACTTACGTGTTTGTACTTGTTCTTTCAAAGATTTACGCACCTGCCATTTTTGTATTTCTAGTTTATATGCTATATGCAGACAACACTCTAAGGATCGAATCCACAAATGAAGATTAGATATTCCGTACTGAAGATTGTCTTCTGTTACAGGGCGTTTTTCTGATTTTATCGTCTATGTAGATTCTTTGATGAATTGAAGTCGCAATGGTCTACAAAATCTTGTGGATGAAGATCGAGGATTTGACAAAACAATAAATTCTTTTTCTTGTGTATCAACAGCTATGAGCTTTAATGGGACAATTGACGTATAAAATAAACATTCATCTGACGCACATTCATCTTCAAACTTCATTTTGTACATAATTTGACCAGATGTACCATCAAAGCCCCATTTATAAACGACTCGCAAGTTACTAATCTCTTTTTGTGCAATTATTCTAAAAACTTCAGGGATGTCAGTTATGCGTTCCACTGTATGGTTCAGCAAGGCTTGAAGTTGTACTTCAGCTTTAAATTCCGAGAAAACCATGGTAGTACTTGCAGGGTAACATCTTTTTTGGACTTGCGAAACTGATTCATAAGATGGGTATATTTTAGAATTACGTTTGTCATTGATTGCTTTTATTCCTTTATAAACATTTTTCGATAAGTTGTGATCAAGAAGAAAACCTAGTGCTTCATCATCAGTCATTCGTATTACAGATTCAACGTTGATTGCTTCTTTGTATTGTGATGCTATATTCGAATTTGATGCAATTTCATGTACAATTTTTGCAGCATCCAATTGGCCTGAAGAACGCAAGCTCATTTTCGTGGCGAATAGTAACGCAGAACTATCGAAATTGTTACGAATGTCTTTAGTTTTTCTTCTTTTTGACCTTTCACTTGAAGATGAAAATTCTAATATAGGACGACCTCCTTCCGTTGTTTTTCCTTGTAAGAAATTTGCTGTTGCACCAAACGAAATTAACTCAGAAAGACATGTTTCATTATTTTGATAAAATCTTTCCCATTTTCGTTGAGATTGCTTATACTTAATCCGAAACTTAAAGCACAATTTACTTAGATTTCTGTTATTAACATCATTTTTCAGAATTTGAACTTTTGTTTTCTGCAATAAATGCTGCTGCAAGACATCAACAATAACAGATAATCCACTATCTAAATTATCTTTAATAATCATAAAAATATCTTTTCTCGACATCGTGACTTGCTTCTCATCAGATCCAGAAACTAGAAATATTTAATAATACAACATTAAATAATTATTTCAATAATTGGAGAATTTTTTATAAAAAGATTAACTAGAAAAATATAATTTTCACATATAGTCTGTCAAAAATGTCCTTTTATCATTTTCAGAAGAAAAAATATTGTTTAAACAAATTAAATTTATCTAATAATTCTTAATTAAGAATAAATAATGTACATAATAATATTTTAAGTGATAATCAATACCATTTTTAGTTAAAAGAAACTCACAAATCTATTGTAAATTTAGAGAAAATGTAAAGTTATAAGGTTTTAAAAAAAGAGGGGGTGATAACAGAAAGGGGCGCAAATATGCGCAACTTTTTTTGCGTAATAATGTGCACAAATATATTGTCTTTAAAGACTTTTAAGAGATTTAGCGGGATATTGCGGAATATATAACTTTTTTGTAACTTTTTTGAAAAAAAAATGTTAGTCTTTTGTTAAATTTAACAAAAAGATACTTATGTAAACAGCTTATTTATTTTTATTATTATTAGTAATTTTTTGTATAAAATTTGTATACATACCTCCAGAAGCAACCTCCATTTTAGATATATTTGAAATGATTCTTATTGCAAAAGTTATGCCACTATTCACTAAACAGACATTGACACGTCGCGAAACGCGAGCTGACGTTCATTAAACGTTCAATGTTTGGACCAATGCCACGACGTTGGTTTCAGAATAATAACACTTATGCAGGCGGTTATCAATAGCCCAAATAGTAAAGTACGTAACCTATATATTAAAAAAAACCAATTCGAAAACTTTTTTTGGGGGGTTTTGGCCAAGATTTTGGACTTCCAGCCCACTGCACGTGAAAATACATATGTGACGCTCCGCGAGAGAAAGGACCTATCGCCGAAAAAATCAATTTTCATTTTTTTATGCTAAAAGATAATTTTTGAGTTGTTCTTTCAGTTCCATGTTTCAAAAATTCTTTTTTGTAATTACACTTTTTGTTATAATGCTTCAAACCTAGACATACTAAGTATATCGCATTTTTTGATTTTTCTTTGAACGACCGTCCCGTGAAATAAACAATTAACTAGTTTGATTTTTTCATGGCAATTGATAGTTTTTGAGTTGCTTTTTGAGTTCCAAAAATCAAAATTTGATTCCTGCAATTAGTTTTCTTGTTATGAAGCTTTAAACATGGGCATGTTAAGCGTCTCGATTTTTCTTCCTCCTCTTTGCCCGTCCATTCTTTAAAGTTTGCTTTCTCAGCGATAGGTCCCTTCTCTCGCGGAGCGTCACATATGTATACCAAAATTCAGCCCTCTAGGACAAATAGTTTAGAAGTTAAAAGGGGGGGGGGGAATGGTTTTTGGCTACGGACGCACGAGTCTCGCTATAAGGGTTCTGCCGAACACCGAAGGTGTACGGAACCCTAAAAACAACAAAAATTCTAAAAAACTAATAATAGTTAATATCAACAAATTAGTAAATAAATAATAGAATACTGCTTTTTAGCCCTTTAGCGCCCAAATGTACAATTATTTGTCATAAAGTTTAACGCAAAAATTATTAATTGATCCTTATGAAAAAAATGTTGCTATAGCCGTATCTTATGGTCCAAAAATCGTTCTTTAGAATGATGTCTTAGAAAATCTTGTCAATTTTTAAATAAACAAATTATAGATGTTTTTTTTAACAAAAACATGAAATTTTTTGGTTTTTTTGTCAAATTATTGCATTTTTTTATAAGCAGTGGCATTGCAGAATCTATAAAAGTCATAAATATCGAGTCAAAAATAAATAGACTATAAGATAGGAGTATTAAGAAAAAGAAAATTCGAAATTGCGGATACAAAATGGCGATTAAAGTGAATTTTTTAGGTAATGTACATAGCTTTGTGCACAAAATCGAAAAAAGTAAGGAACTTTTATAAAACTTGTTATACAAGGGTTTTTAAGGTCGCTGATTACGAATCTGAAGTTACTTTTTAAAAATTCAAAATGGCGGATCCAATATGGCGGACGAAATTTTCAAAAATTGGTTGGATTGGATTGAAACTTGTTACTTCCCGACCGATACAAACTCACTGAAAGCTCACTGGCGAAAATCACTGAGTTTTTTGGGCCATTTTAATGCGTTTTCAGGTAGTGTTTGAAACATTTACTCACTTAAAACTTATTGGGTCTTTAAGTCTGATTTATGGCAATGGGAAATACCACTGGGGACCCTTTTGCGATTTATGACCAACAGAAATACTTCTGGTGACCTTCGGGCATAAAAATAATTACGCTGAAAATAATGTTTATTTCAACATTATATTTATTTTAATGAACTTTAACTATTTTTATGATTCTATTATGTTTACTACATATCCCTTTGACTTTGATTTCAAAAATGATATCAGTTTTAACGTAATATTTATGGTTTACAAAATACCTTATAATTTCTTAAAATATAAAATTATCATAATAAATTTTAGATATTTGGAATTGTGAAGTATTACAGATTCTAAATTTTTTAATTAAAAATGTCAAATAATTAAATTGCAGAAATTTCAAGTCATAAAATATTAGGATTAAAAAATTATTAGCTAGGGTAACAATAGACATGGGGATTTAAAATGGATCCCGGCTTTAACAGAAGATTCTCAAATCTTTTGTCATTTAAGTTTATGTTTTTCAACCCGGCATTTTATTACCTGGAATTTATATACTTTTACTTTTTGAGGTCTGCAATACAAAAATTGAAATCTTCAATATTTCACTATTCTGAATTTCTAAAATCCATTTTAAAAATGTATACTACTAAATTAAAATTATAGTCAATAAATTACTTAAAGAATAATTAATTATTAAAATATATGTTATAGACATTTATAATTTTTATAGAAAATAACAATTGCAAAAATTAATATTATAATTTATAAACAATAACATTAATTAATAATTTTAAATCATAATTAGCTTTTTAATTAATATTATTCTCTGTAAATAATTATATTGTCATATTTTTGACACAATTTTTAACATAGGTATATACTCGTATAATATAGGTATATTAAATTTTCAGAAAAATATTTTTTTAATAAATTTACATAAAAATATATATTTAATAAAGAGCCACAGATGTCTTGTGACAATATAATTTTAGTTTCTTTTGAAACTAAATTTAAAAGGACTACCTCAAAACGGGCAATAAATTTTGACCTGGCCAGAGTGTATCAATAAACCCTAGTGCGCTAGTAGCTCACTGGGCCAGTAAGCTTCTAATAATTTTCCAGTGATTTTCTATCGGTAGGGTTGGAGGTTTTTGGGGTCGCTGATTACGAATCTGAAGTCACTTTTTAAAAATTTAAGAAGTGACTTCACATTCGTAATCAGCGACCCCAAAAACCCCCAAGTAATAAGTTTCAGACGATTTCAATCAATTTTCAAAAATCGTCCGCCATATTGGATCCGCCATTTTGAATGTTTAGAAAGTGACTTCAGATTCGTAATCAGCGAACCCAAAAACCCCCAAGTAACAAGTTTCAATCCAATCCAACCAATTTGTGAAAATTTCGTCCACCATATTGGATCCGCCATTTTAAATTTTTAAAAAGTAACTTCAGATTCGTAATCAGCTACCTTAAAAACCCTTGTATAACAAGTTTTATAAAAGTCCCTTACTTTTTTCGATTTTGTGCACATGGCTATGTACAGCTATCGCCAGATATGCTTTAACATTTTAAAACGTAGGTCCAATGGAAATATGTTAAAGCATATCTGGCGATCAGTGTACATTACCTAAAAAATTCACTTTAATCCCGATTTTGTATCCGCCATTTTGAATTTTTTTTTTTAATACTCCTATCTTATAGTCTACTTATTTTTGACGCGATATTTATGACCTTTATAGATACTACAATGCCATTGCTTATAAAAAATGCAATAATTTGACTAAAAAAACCTAAAAATTTCATGTTTTTGTTTAAAAAACATCTATAATTTGTTTATTTAAAACTTGACAAGATTTTCCAATACGCTATTCGAAAGAGCGATTTTTAGACCATAAGATACGTCTATAGCAACATTTTTTTTACAAGGTTCAATTGATAAATTTTTGCGTCAAACTTCATGACAAAAAACTGTACATTTGGGCGTTAAAGGGAACACATTTTTGGAACTTATTCGGTGCATTAATGATTTAAGTGATTTTTCATTATTTTATTTGCAAATTTAAGAAAAAGCGCGTTTTTCTCATGCAAAATACATGGGAAACTTCATAGCGTTTGCGCCACCTCTAAATATTGTCCGATTTAAAAAAAAAAAAAATAGAGGTAACTTTTTTTCAAATTGAAATAAATTTGGGGGGTAGGAGCATAAAATTTCTGACTTTTCTTTTTTTTGGACCACCCTAATATATAATATAATTGATACGAGGTACAGTAAACTTCCATTATATTTTTAAGCGTCTATCCACAAGGTACATGAATATTATTTTGCATTATAATTTTATGTAATGTAGAATTGACATGTTGATCTGGAATTTCTTCATTATTTTTTTGCTAACGCAGTTTCCATTTCAATGATCTCAGCCATCATCAAAAAAGACTTTGTATATGCGTTACAATCTCTCAATAATTTGTGAATACTAAATAATATATGTTTACATCCACACCTAAGTTGTCATGATTGTATAATCTATAGCAAATTGCTTCTTCTGGATCGGACAGGAATAATTGACCAAAAGATGGATCATTATCAATTTCAGGAAATAAGGAATGGTTGATTTGATAATAAATTCAACCTTGAATTTTATATCAAAATGGTCCCGTCTTCTATTATTGAAATTAACTACATTTGCATTTTAAGATGCAAAAGCAAATGAATTATTGTAAAGTCTTATATTATTCCTAAACTGACCAGATTTCTTATGAGATCCATCTAACAATTTTATAAATTCATTAGGGTACTTTTCTGAAGGCAACAATACACCACCATGACTGCAACAATCATTATAAGTTAATTTCTTTGGAACTTTTTCATTCTCAAAATGTTTAGCCTTGCATCTTTTGCAAAAGAACGCCATTTTACCAAGATAATGTTCGTTATAACTTGGAACATGTATGCTATTAATTTTTTTTATTACATAAGCAAAATCACGAATATCAATGTTGTTTTTATTCTCATAAATGACTCTATTTTTTAACCTGTATGTTCCGAAACATCTATTTTTTCCTCATTGATTATGTTTCTTTTTAATTTTAATCTTTAACGATATTGTTTTTAATATTCTGCGTGACTATTTTTCATTTTCTCATCACAAATCCTTTCATCTTTTTCCTGCATATCTTTTGAATATATTATTTCATTATTTTCATCCTTATCATGGCATATCTTCTGTTTTCATTTCAATCTTTGACGATAGTTTTTTTTTATATTTTGCTCTACTTTTTTTAATTTTCTGATTAGAGGTGTTAACAATTTTTGTCTGGCTCACTGTTCTTTGCAATTTTTTATTCTTACAATCTCCACCTACTTCTTTAAGATACTTTAACTGAGTTTTAACATTTTTCTTACTACAAACATAGAAATCTGTTTCCCTACTTACATCTTTCATAAGTAACATTTCTCTATCTTTCTCATCATTTATTATTTATCGTTTTAATTTAAGCATTTAAAGATATTTTTTTCTGATATTCTGCACGACTTTTTTTACTTGTCTCATTACAATCGCTAGAAATTATTATTTTTTCAGAAGTATTATCTCTCTTTTCTTCTTTAACAACACTTTCTATGTGGTTTTTTTAGAAAAATTTAAATCTGTTTCACTACATACATCTTCCATAACTGATATTTTTGTTTCTTTGTTATCGATTTTTTTCGTTTTAATTTCATCATTTTACTTTTTTTTCTTATATTCTGCTTTAGCTTTTCTACTTTCCTATTAGAATTGTTAAAAAATATCTTCTGACTGCTATTGTTTCTAATATTTTATGATTATTACCTTCTTTTCCTTAGAATTTGAAGCATTTTCCACATGTTTTTTCTTACAAACATTTAAATTTCTGGCACTATTTTTCTGTAAAGCCGTCATTAGTTTGATAATCTAATTTTCTCTTCTGTGTCGTATTTTTACATTTCTCACAGGTAAATTATTGTTTTTTAATTCTTTAATATTGAAAATTCCAAGTTTATACAATTTTGTAAAATTGTCGGAAAATGAGATAACACATTTTTTCAAACATCATAAATATATAAATGAGTTCTCATTAATGCATGATTATATACAACATTTTCAGGTTTAAAATTAAAATATAAAGAAACAGCAAACGCAAGCGCGTATACACCACAATCAACAAAATTTGGTTGTTGTCGTACTCTTAAAAGAACTACATTAGGTTTAAATGGATATAATCTGCATAAATATTCTCTTTGATCTTCATTTAAACAACCTTCGTTAAAAATATCATATACAAAAAGTTTATTTCCATCATAGTAAGTGCAAATCCAGTGACCCAAAAGTCGATTCCCACTAAACAATATTTGAATATGTGATTTATTCTTATTTATTGCTTTTATTTTATCCAACATTTCTAAATACCCTGTAATTTTTTTTGGAAACTACCATCTCATGCAAGTTCCAATAATTCCTGAAACTCATACATGTGATGGTTATTTAACATATTCCCATTACGAATAATATCCTAATGTTTATCATTTTAATTAAAATATCTCCTATTTCAAAAACTTCTTGCAAAAAATATTAACAAAAAATTAATCTTATTTTCTATTTCTCACGATCTAATTCCAAATTCACATCTTTATCCTACATGTCATCAAAGTCTCTTTATATTTCAAGTCTTAATGTTTTTTTTTTTTTTGGTTTCTCTATCTTATATGTTTATCTTATCTTATTATGTCATCTCTTTACCTGATCTCTCTCATTGTTTCACACGTTTATCTCATCTCCTTGTCTCATGCTATTGTCTCATATTTTTACCTCATTTCTCTCATTGACTCATTTGCTAATCTCATATCCCAAGTAGAAAAATTCGCGTGAGTATCTCACGTGAGACTCGCGTGAGTATCTCACGGAGGATTCACGTGAGATTCGCGTGAGACTCGCGTGAACATCTCACGGTTTAGAGTTATAACCATTTATGGAATGACTGATATTTTTTCTATGCGTTCATCACGATTAGACCATATTGACCAACATTGACACCCCCCCCCCCCCCAACGGTTTCTAGGTCAGTTACACAAAACATTTTCGGAGAAGTTAACCTTAAATTTCACAAATCGACTTCTAGACAGTACCCAAGTGCCCCAACGATGTCCAGGTCGGTTGCTCACAACTTTTTCGAGAAAGTTAACCTCAAGCTGCACAAATCGAATTCTGGACGGTACCCAAGTGCCCCAACGATGTCTAGGTCGGTTGCTCACAACTTTTTCAAGAAAGTTAACCTCAAGCTGCATAAATTAACTTCTGGACGGTACCCAAGTGCCCCAACGATGTTGGGTCGATTTTTCACATCATCTTCGGGGAATAAAACCTAAAATTTCACAAATCAACTTATGGACGGTACCCAAGTGCCCCAACGTTGTCTAGGTCGGTTGCTCACAACTTTTTCAAGAAAGTTAACCTCAAGCTGCATAAATCGACTTCTGGACGGTACCCAAGTGCCCCAACGTTGTCTAGGTCGGTTGCTCACAACTTTTTCAAGAAAGTTAACCTCAAGCTGCATAAATTAACTTCTGGACGGTACCCAAGTGCCAAAACGATGTCTAGGTCGATTTCTCACATCATCTTCGGGGAAGATATCCTCAAATTTCACAAATCGACTTCTGGACGGTACCCAAGTGCCCCAACGATGTTGGGTCGATTTTTCACATCATCTTCGGGGAATATATCCTCTTTCACAAATCAACTTATGGACGGTACCCAAGTGCCCCAACGATGTCAAGGTCGGTTGCTCACAACTTTTTTGATAAAGTTAACCTCAAACTGCACAAATCGACTTCTGGATGGTAACCAAGAACCCCAAGGATGTCTAGGTCGATTTCTCACATCATCTTTGGGCAAGATAACATCAAATTTCACAAATTAACTTTTAGACAGTACCTAAGTGCCGTAACGATGTCTAGGTCGGTTGCTCATAATATTTTCGTAAAAATTAACATCAAATTTCACAAATCGACTTGTGGACGGTACCCAAGTGCCCTAACGATATCTAGGTCGGTTGCTCACAACATTGCCTAGGAAGTTAATCTTAAATTTTGCAAATCGAATTCTAGACGGTACCCAAGTGCCCCAACGATGTCTGGGTCCGTTGCTCACAACATTTTCGGGGAAGATAACCTTAAATTTTACAAATCGACTTATGGACGGTACCTAAGTGCCTGAACGATATCTAGGTCGGTTGCACATAACATTTTCGGGTAAGTTAACCTCAAATTTTACAAATCGACTTCTAGACGGTACCTAAGTGCCCCAACAATGTCTAGGTCGGTTGCTTACAACATTTTCGGGAAGTTAACCTCAAATTTTACAAATCGACTTCTAGACGGTACCTAAGTGCCCCAACGATGTCTAGGTCGGTTGATCACAACATTTTCGGGGAAGTTAACCTCAAATTTTACAAATTAACTTCTAGACGGTACCCAAGTGCCTCAACGATGTCTGGGTCGCTTGCTCATAACATTTTCCGAGAATTTAACCTCAAATTTAACAAATCAACTTCTAGACAGTACCTAAGTGCCGTAACGATGTCTAGGTCGGTTGCTCACAACATTTTCGGGAAAGTTAACCTCAAATTTCAAAAATCGACTTATGGACGGTACCTAAGTGCCTGAACGATATCTAGGTCGGTTGCACATAACATTTTCGGGTAAGTTAACCTCAAATTTTACAAATCGACTTCTAGACGGTACCCAAGTGCCCTAACGATATCTAGGTCGGTTGCTCACAACATTGCCTAGGAAGTTAATCTTAAATTTTGCAAATCGAATTCTAGACGGTACCCAAGTGCCCCAACGATGTCTGGGTCCGTTGCTCACAACATTTTCGGGGAAGATAACCTTAAATTTTACAAATCGACTTATGGACGGTACCTAAGTGCCTGAACGATATCTAGGTCGGTTGCACATAACATTTTCGGGTAAGTTAACCTCAAATTTTACAAATCGACTTCTAGACGGTACCTAAGTGCCCCAACAATGTCTAGGTCGGTTGCTTACAACATTTTCGGGAAGTTAACCTCAAATTTTACAAATCGACTTCTAGACGGTACCTAAGTGCCCCAACGATGTCCAGGTCGGTTGCTCACAACTTTTTCGGGAAGTTAACCTCAAATTTTACAAATCGACTTCTAGACGGTACCTAAGTGCCCCAACAATGTCTAGGTCGGTTGCTTACAACATTTTCGGGTAAGTTAACCTCAAATTTTACAAATCGACTTCTAGACGGTACCTAAGTGCCCCATCAATGTCTAGGTCGGTTGCTTACAACATTTTCGGGAAGTTAACCTCAAATTTTACAAATCGACTTCTAGACGGTACCTAAGTGCCCCAACGATGTCCAGGTCGGTTGCTCACAACTTTTTCGAGAAAGTTAACCTCAAGCTGCACAAATCGACTTCTGGACGGTACCCAAGTGCCCCAACGATGTCTAGGTCGGTTGCAAACAACATTTTCGGAGAAGTTAACCTTAAATTTCACAAATCCACTTCTGGACGGTACCCAAGTGCGCCAACAATGTCTTGGTCGGTCGCTCACAACATTTTCGAGGAATATAACCTCAAACTTCACAAATCGACTTCTGGACAGTACCCAAGTGCCCCAACGTTGTCTAGGTCGGTTGCTCACAACTTTTTCAAGAAAGTTAACCACAAGCTGCATAAATCGACTTCTGGACGGTACCCAAGTGCCCCAACGTTGTCTAGGTCGGTTGCTCACAACTTTTTCAAGAAAGTTAACCTCAAGCTGCATAAATTAACTTCTGGACGGTACCCAAGTGCCAAAACGATGTCTAGGTTGATTTCTCACATCATCTTCGGGAAGATAACCTCAAACTGCACAAATCGACTTCTGGATGGTAACCAAGTACCCCAAGGATGTCTGGGTCGGTTGCTCACAACATTTTCGGGAAAGTTAACCTGAAATTTCAAAAATCGAGTTTTGGACGGTACCTAAGTGCCTCAACGATGTCTAGGTGGGTTGCTCATAATATTTTCGTAAAAATTAACATCAAATTTCACAAATCGACTTGTGGACAGTACCCAAGTGCCCCAACGATGTTGGGTCGATTTTTCACATCATCTTCGGGGAATATAACCTCTTTCACAAATTAACTTATGGACGGTACCCAAGTGCCCCAACGATGTCTAGGTCGGTTGCTCACAACTGTTTCGAGAAAGTTAACCTCAAACTGCACAAATCGACTTCTGGATGGTAACCAAGTACCCCAAGGATGTCTGGGTCGGTTGCTCACAACATTTTCGGGAAAGTTAACCTCAAATTTCAAAAATCGAGTTTTGGACGGTACCTAAGTGCCTCAACGATGTCTAGGTGGGTTGCTCATAATATTTTCGTAAAAATTAACATCAAATTTCACAAATCGACTTGTGGACAGTACCCAAGTGCCCCAACGATGTCCAGGTCGGTTGCTCACAACTTTTTCGAGAAAGTTAACCTCAAGCTGCACAAATCGACTTCTGGACGGTACCCAAGTGCCCCAACGATGTCTAGGTCGGTTGCAAACAACATTTTCGGAGAAGTTAACCTTAAATTTCACAAATCCACTTCTGGACGGTACCCAAGTGCCCCAACGAT